>JAFMOD010000550.1:772743-798878 GCA_019802435.1 Corydoras maculifer | reverse complement strand
CTCCGGGTTCTCCGGTTTCCTCCCACAGTTTAAAAACATGGATCAAGTTAATTAAATTCTCAAAATTGCCCCGTTTAGAGTGTGTCTGTGTGAGTGAGTGTGTGCCCAGCGATGGATTGGCGCCCTGTCCTGGGTCTATCTGCCCAGCGCCCGAGACGTTCTCCCCTGGATGGGCATGGGGAACCCCACCGCGACCCTAATAGAGGATAAGCGGGAGATAATGAATGAATGAATGAATGAATGAATGAATATAAGCAGACGTGTATCAAAGATAATTGGTTATTTAAAAATTGAAAGAAAAAAACAGTAAGAACAGTTTTGAATACAGATCTATGCTTTAGTTACAACTTATAGTTGTTTATGTTTATTAACAAAAAAAAAAGAAATGTACAGATCAGATACAATAATATAAAGTGTTGATATAAAAAAATAAAAAATAAAAATAAATAAAAAAAATTTAAAAAAGAAGAAGTGAATTTTTTCCATTGAGACAACGCTTTAATGCTGATGGAGAGGCTTACGGTAGTTTGAGACGATGGTAAAGCCTGAGTTGCATTCCCATTTTGACTACAGATCTGTCTTCCTGCTACAATGCTGGCCTAGATAAGAGAACAAGCGAAAGGCCAGGGTAGAGAGATAAAGAGGGTCAGGAGTTAATACCAACTGTCCTTAATTAACTCCGTGTGCATCATTAGGCATCTGGCACGGCATTCATCTGTCTGATTCTAAAATACTACAGACAAAAGCATCATTACAAACTAATGATGTCTATAGTATTTTTTTATTTATAAATATTTTTTCTTATTTTAAAAATATATATATATAAATGTTAAAGTCTTGTAAGTAGACTTGCAGATTAGCAAATCACAAATTGTTTAGGGTTAAAAACAGCAGATGATTTGGACTCTTTTGAACATCCAAACATGTGTTTCACATCAAACATCAAGAACATTTCTTCCTTTAAGCTTCACATAAGAAGACCTTCTAAGTAAATTCCATTTTCACAGCTTTGTACCTCAACAATTTACTATTCCAACAAACAGTGATGAGAAAATGGTAGCACAGTTCAAAACGAATTTTCTACACATGATATCCATGTCAGTGTCATTACAACAATCAGCATTATTCATCACTCAAATAATATGTGCTGAATGGGGCTCCTGACTATTGGAGAACAGAGTAAAAGGGACTATCATTTTTATGAATATACAGTGTGCATTTGCGAGACCTGTTGCACCGCAGCCAGGCTAAGCTGTTGCTGCTGCAAAGCCGCAGTTTGCAACATGATGTGCTGCTGCTGTGCGGCATACATCTGGTGTAGGTACTGAGCTGCAGTACTGGGTTGTCTGTGCAGAGCCTGCTGTATGACCTAAAGCACAAAGCAACAAGAAAATCAAGAATGAAAGCTATTATTCTAAATCAATGTAAAATCAAAACACATATATAGTCTACTGTGTATATGTTAATTTCACACTATTTAAAACACCTTTTTATTATTATTTTTACAAAATCATCCCACTAAATGCCCTCTTCCAGTCACCCCACCCTCTTTAATTTACTATTTCATTACTTATAGAGTACAATTCCTAATTAGCTTCTTATCACTTATACAATAACTTCAGAATCTGGCTTCTGTAATTAACTGAACGCTGTAGATTTTCTGTATCATTCATATTTATCTTCATTAACATAATCAGCTACTTGGGGAGGCAAGATTTTGCCTTGGAATTTCCCCTTTAATTTTTCCCCAGGATGCAATCAATCAGTATTAAAAATGCCTAGTTAAGCGCAAGGAAATGCCTTCTTTGCAGGAAATTAAAACAATGAAAGGAGTCATTAGTTCTGAGGTGCCGACGTGTGGAATCACTGCCATCCATCAAGGTAGAGCATCATTTAGAGCAAAAGTTTAAACCTCTAAAGCACTAGGTTCATTTAATATTGAACAATGATGCTTGTTTAAAGGCAGTAAATATATTCAGTACCAGTCAAAAGTTTGGACACACTCCAAACTCGTTGTTTAATTTCTCCACTTACCATATAGACAGACTTTGTTAGTCCTTTGTTGGTTCTCTGTTCTCTATTGGTCAGGATCTTCACAGAACAGGTATAATTCGGGTGGTGGATTGACAGTGCAGTGACACTGATGTGGTGAGGGGCTTTTAGTGCAGCAGTGTTGCTGTAGTTTCATTTAAACACCTCAGTGACACTATTTAGATTTAAATTGTCCTTTGCATTGAAAAAAGTGTATTGTGATTTTAAAACAATTACAAAAAATAATTTTGATAAATAGTGAACTAAGGTGTAGCTTTGGGAATGTTAGGTCAAAAATGTAATTCATCTAAACTGAATCGATGCACATGGCACCTGTGAATCAGTAGCAGAGTAGTTCAATACAGAGCATTTTTGACAGCAGCATCTTTGGGCGTAGTTGCAGCCATCTGCCCTTAGAGGGCAATAGTGGAGCACGTCATGGTTATCTTGAACTCATTGAAAACTTTCTTTAACGTCTGAACTAAGGTTAAAACTAATAAATCTGTGCCATGTGAAAAAGGAACATGAGCAAAGTTTTTTTGCAAACGAGCAAAGTAAAAAGTAAAAGCAAAGTAAAAAAATGCTAACTATATACAAAAAAAAAAAAAAAAAAAAAAAACTTCCTCTTTTATTCAAAATACACGGTGGGTAAACCGTGAAACCATAACCAGAATTACTGAGAAGTAAAATGGAAAATCTTTTTATAGTAAAGTGAATTTGATAGTTTAAGGAACAGGCAACTTCTTGATGAAAAATCTTTATTAATTAATTTCCCTTTAAATTTTAAAAGCTTAAATTTAGTATTTTTAATATTTGTAAACAATTAGTCAATTAGCATAAACCTAAGTTACTTTTTTCTATGTCAAAAAAACTTAGCCTATCTTACCTGTACTGTCTCTCTGTCTGGGATACCTCCATACACTGATATCTGAGGCAAAGGCTGCTGCCTGCTGGTTGCGTTCACACTGCTCATGGCATGGTTGGTGCTGTTGCTTGGTGAGTTGGAGGTAGTTATATGGTTGCTGGGAGCAGTAGTGCAGGAGCTGGGGCTCACAGAGGCCTGCACACTTTCCATCACAAACCTGTACTTCCTGTGTTCGATCCAACCTCACCTCCACAATTTTACTGTTACTGATCAACCTGATAACACAGACAAGAAACATGGATGCCATTAGAGAGGCAGTGTATTGGATTTAGAAGCATCTTCTGGTGTGGCTATAAGTTGCCAACTGAAAACCACTTTTCCAAACTTAATAATCAATTAACCATGCTGTTTTACATTTACCCTCAACTCAAAATTTAATAAATGTAAGATGCAAAAAGGTCAAATAGTTGTTTCATTTTTTTAATTAGGCTTAAAAAGAAAGACCTGGTGACCTATGTCACAAAAGCCTTCAACATGAAACTCTATGGATCAGAATCATTACAAACTTATAGTGTCCAAAGGTCAGACACCACTGAATGGATTGCGCACACGCACAAGTCATGTTTCTGCCACTGACAGCCGTAAAATTCATCCATCCATTATCTTCTGCTTTATCCTCTATTAGGGGGGCGGGGTGGCTTAGTGGTTAGCATGTTCGCCTCTCATCACTAGGGATTCCCGGTTCGAATCCCCATCTGGGTGGAGTTTCCATGTTCTTCCCATGTCCGCGTGGGTTTCCTCCGGGTTCTCCGGTTTCCTCCCACAGTCCAAAAACATGGATCAAGCCAATTGAGTTCTCCAAATTGCCCCATATAGAGTGTGTGCGTGTATGTGTAAGTGAGTGAGTGTATGCCCAGCAATAGAGTGGCGCCCTGCCCAGCGCCCGAAACGTTCTCCCCTGGATGGGCATGGGGCGACCCTAGTTTAGGATAAAGCGGAAGATAATCGATGGACGGATGGATTTATCCTCTATTATGATCGCGGTGGGGTTCTCCATTACCATCCAGTGGAGAACGTCTAACGAGGCGATATATATATATATATATATATATATATATATATATATATATATATATATATATATATATATATATATATATATATATATATATATATAAATAAATAGGCGGCACGGTGGCTTAGTGGTTAGCACGTTCGCCTCTCAGCGCTAGGGATTCCCGGTTCGAATCCCCATCTGGGTGGAGATTCCATGTTCTCCCCGTGTCTGCGTGGGTTTCCTCCGGGTTCTCCGGTTTCCTCCCACAGTCCAAAAACATGGATCAAGTTAATTGAGTTCTCAAAATTGCCCTGTTTAGAGTGTGTCTGTGTAAGTGAGTGTGTGCCCAGCGATGGATTGGCGCCCTGTCCTGGGTCTATCTGCCCAGCGCCCGAGATGTTCTCCCCTGGATGGGCATAGGGAACCCCACCGCGACCCTAATAGAGGATAAGCGGAAGATAATGAATGAATGAATGAATATATATAAATAAAATGGCCTTAAATTCCTGTCTGATTTACAGCAGCTTCTCTAGATCAGTCAAGTTACTGACCAAAGGCTATTTTTAAATGCTCAGATCTATTATGTATGTAAATATCTTTTCCACAATTCCACAAAAACAAACAAATAAAGTACTAGAACTACAATCAAACTAAAAAGTTCACACTATAGCCATATTGTGGTTACAGGGTTTTAGGTCCTTTTTGGATCGATGTTGATAATTTTTGCAGATAGTAAACATTTTATACAAAGAAAGCATAAAATAGTGCATACGTAAAGTTTTCCTTTAAGTCAGTTGTTATTCAAGTTTACCAGCAACCAATACAAATACTTTTCCAGAATAACTTATTTCAATACAGACAGAAAAACTCAAAATAATCATGTTAAATGTTACTCATTATGATTATATGAATTTAGATGTAGTTGTATTTTAAACAATATTTTGCTCTTAAATAAACTAAGTGTTAAAATAAACTGTATTTGTTCAAAAAATGAAAGTTCTTACAAGTATACATGACTCAGGGGCCAGGTGATTTCCTAGCCCCTGGTCTAACAGCAAAGAAAAAAAAAAAAAAGAAAAAAAGAAAAAGAAAAAAAAAACACACATACTCAGGTTACCTGCAAATCACATGCTCAGTTGTCACCAAAAAGAAACATGAGTAACATAAATTACAGACTTCTGTCAACTTGAAATCTCTACACATGCACAATTAGGCAGTAAAGATCAAACAAATGTGATTTTTCCAAATAATATATTTATCACTGCTAATATGAAGAATACCTAATAATCAGATAAGGCTTGGGGTGTTAATAGAACAAAAAGCTCTCTTTTGGGCCATGTGGCTGCTTTGAAACTCAAAATTTAAACAAATGAAGTTGCTTAGCTTAAAGGCAACGCTTAACCTTGTGGACTGCCTACACAACCAAAATACAATGCGGAAAGCTACTTTTAATGGTTTCTAAGCCTAAAGAAGACGTGGCCAGTAAATCAGTACAGACAGTGGGTACCCTTTTAAAAAGAGCGACTCCGGGCTAGGCACTGCATCTGGTGACACATATATAGATGAAGCGTTTAGGAAGGGGTGAAAGCTTAACAACCCTACTAAGTAAAAATGAGTAGCATGAAAAGAATATCCACAAAACCATGTGTCTTTTCAAAATGTGCCATGTACAGATTTCAGAGAACACAAGACATGAGTCAACAGGATACATGGCTTAGTCTTGTCCATAAGACAGAAATGTATACTCCGTTCCTTTACGTTGGTATGCACTTAAGACAGGGAAATCCTCCTTATAATGGATCATAAGATTAAGAAGGTAAACACTATTGAAAATCAGTCATAAATTAGAAGTAAAAGTCTGTAATCCCTTCAGCATTACCTGGATTTTTGCATTAAATACATAAACACTATCTGATCTTCACAGTGAAATAATGACAAATACAATCTGTCTAAACATGTAACACAAACAATCCTACTCATTTGTTAATTGAACACATTGGCTATTCACAGTTTAGTCTAGATAGTTTTGATTATATAGAATATCTCAGAGATCTTCCCTTTACTATTACATTCTGTTATAGTAGCTGCTGGTCAAAAAGACAAACACTTTCGTAGACTAGTTCTAGTTTAATAATCAAAGTGTAATTATTTAAAACTTAATATAATAATAATTAAAAACAACTTGTTGTGGAAAAAACATTGGCTTAGTGATTAGCACGTCCGCCTCTCAGCGCTGGCGATCCAGGTTAGAATCCCAATCTGGGGGAGTTTCCATGCGGGTCTCTTCTGGGTTCTCTGGTTTCCACCCAAAGTACAAAGCCATGGATTAAAGGTAATTTGAAAGCTCTAAATTGCCCCACATAGTGTGTGTCTGTGTGAGTGGGTGAGTGAGTATGTGTGCCCAGCGATAGGTTGACGCGCTGTCCTAGATGTATCTACCCAGCGCCTGAAATGTGGCGACACTCCCCCCCCCCACGACCCTAGTAGAGGACTTAGTGGAAGATCATGAATGAATGAATTTAACACATGGTTGGGCTTAAAAATATCTGTGCTTTTCATAACTTACCATTCCATAAGTAATCTGTTTAATAAACATCTTACAAATTTCAGGTAGCTAAAATTATCTTATCTGTTATCAGAAAATGGACCATATTTTATGAATTACCCAAAAATCCTGGGAATTCCAAAAGATTCCAAATGTTTCCTTAACAGTGGCAGCACAACGTCAAGACTTCATTGTATCCTCTTTAAGGGTTTGGTTTCCTGCACATGCCTGTAATTCTTTTAAACCAATCCATAATAAAACATCTTCAATCATGTCAATATTTCTACTGCCACTCCTTATTGTGGTTCTGTAGAGGTTTAAGATAATTCTATACCATAAACTGTTTAATGTATTCCTAGTATCGACCCATCCCCCATTAAGAAACTGAAACAGAGAGCACCAAGACATTCTACTAGCACACTTACATACATTTAAATCCATAAGTAGGCCATATTGTAAATTTATTTAGCAGAATGTAAGTTCTAAATGTATATGTATTTTTCATCAGTGTAAGATAGAATAGACCATTCACGGTCAGCCACCTTGTGCACCTTGGTAATGACACGATCAGAACAAAGAACCAACATTAATGAAATGCTGTGTAAGCAACAGGGAGCAGCTTAGGCACAGAATTATGCATGACTGTATTATCACCCAGTAACTGAGCACTCAAAGATGTCAGGTAATATACACTCAGCAATGGATAAATAATTGATGTTGGGATGTTGAACTTTAATAGGTTTGTTTGTGGGATGGTTGGCAATCTAAATGTCATTTTTGTCAACTGCTCATACAAAACCTTTTAAAAAAATGCATTTGAAATATTTGGGCCTTTTAACCACAGTGGAAACACAGACCTATGGCACATCACTATTACCACTTTTTATATAACTTTGGGTCTTTTCTGACCAGAACCATAGCACATTGGGTCAAAGCCTTATAGTTTTGAGACACTATTGAAACTTGCGTGTGAACAGAAATACAAAGCATGCTGTTTAGATGGAGCCCTGCACTGACTGCATCAGATCATCTCATTCCAACAAATATCAGCTTTCACACCTTTAGCACTTATATACATTTTCCTCTTGATCAGATATTTTATATTAACTGTAGCTATAGCTACATGCCTTTACATACATATCCCATAGCAAATTAGTTTTAAACTTTGTTACTGGTATTGGCAGTGCCTTAGCCTGTTTGTGTCCTCAGATATATGTATGCAAAAATCTAAGCACATGTCTAAAAGAGTTTGTATATTTGCATCTGATTATTCATTGCAAGAAGTTATTTGGGTAGTAAAATCCACTGACTTAATTTTCCCTAATTTTAAACTGATACAAATGACTGAGAATCATCAGAAAAAACAATTTTAAAAAGACCAAAATAAGCTTGGGCATTTCTAAAGGAAACTGCATTAGCTGAAGGGCATAACGGACACATAAAGACTACTTTTCCATTATCCACAGACAGAACAGCTATACCAACAATGACACTTTAAAAGAGCCAAATGGGAGTGATTGTCTGCCGTTGTGAGACTACACACCTGCTAGGACATGTCTAGGACATCCTGAGGGCGACACGATTCCCATGACTACACGCATCGAAAAAGCTTTCAAATTCTGCTTGGATTACAAGATAGAATATAAGACAACTTTAAAACACTTGCATATCACAACCCTG
This sequence comes from Corydoras maculifer, assembly GCA_019802435.1. Taxonomy (NCBI): domain Eukaryota; kingdom Metazoa; phylum Chordata; class Actinopteri; order Siluriformes; family Callichthyidae; genus Corydoras; species Corydoras maculifer. The sequence continues at coordinate 790,700 of JAFMOD010000550.1, read as the reverse complement.
ATTTTCAGAGGTCAATGATGCACAATGAGAACATTGCCGTTGCTTAGCCAAAAGACATGTCACATTTCAGAGAACATTTTCATACAAAATACACACATCTACTATTACAATACATCCCTGGAGGCCAAAAAAATCTAAAAATGTAGCTTACTTACAGCCGTTCAGTCTGACTTGCAGAATTAAACCACAACCAATCACTTTGAGTGACCCAGTTTCATCCTAAGAAAATTAAATGAAAGTAAAATAAACAAATTTAATGCAAGTTTTATTCCAATCTAATATTTAAATTTAAAATTTTACTTTAATGCAAACTGCTTAGGATGAAACTGGGTCCATTATCCACAATTTCGTTTTCATTTCATGAATCACATGTGATGCAAATGACAACAAAGTCTACTTGCATCCTTGAATCCTTGTCTAAAGTGTTTAACTTAACTACTTAGAGCCCCCATGTTCCTTCTGAGTCCCAGCAATCTAAAGTCTTCTCCAAGTGCCACTCCAAGTGAGCAAACTGCAATCCAGTTCAATGTGCTTCATGTGGACGATGCCATATTAACTGGCAGGGCTAAGAATGATGTGGTGCCTTTCATATTAAAGCGCTACTAACATTTAAGATTACGTTTGGTCATTTAGCAGATGCTTTTATCCAAAGCGACTTACAAGGTGAACACAGGGTTAATCACAACATCCCTGGAGCAATGAGGGTTAAGGGTCTTGCTCAAGGACCCACACTGGTAACTTCAGTGGACCTGGGATTTGAACCGCTTACCTACAGCTTGGTAGCCAAACACCCTAACCACCACGCCCTGTCTAGAACATGCTACCGTACTATCTGCTCATCCTGACAAATGATTTAAAAATCTGATGAAGTGAAACAGTGATCTAATTTGCTTATTGTATTTATACACAAAGAAATGTGTCCTCCACATTCAACCCATCATTACACACTGGTAAAATGAGCAGTGGGCAGCCATGTACAACAATTTGGGTTAGGTGACTTTAGCCATAGTATTTGATGTGATCATGAATGGAAGCTGGGCCCTTTAAGAATCAAATCTGTTTTCTTAACCATAAACCTATGACTGCACCGGAGTTGATCTATCAGAGCTCTTCTGGGTTTTCTAAGACTACACAGTACATACTATTCGTCTGATACATGCCAAAGCCTTTACTTTGTTTTCACCTGGTTTTATTGTCCTGGTCATAAGATTATGTATTTATACATCTTGCGCTTTCAAGTTCTGTTGTAAAATGTTTCATTAACTTTAATGTTCAATGTTTTCTGCCCAGCCCTAACCTCCTTGTTTTGTTTCTAGTTTCATTGCTTGTTTTCTGGTTAAGAATTAAAATGTTAATCTTACTGTGCTTTTTCTACTTACATAAGGTACCACTAATATCAATTTAGATGTTAATTTTGCCTGACTAAATGTCATAACAGTTACAGCATGACCATTGTGCACTGTGGTATCTGAAATTCAATCATAATTTTTTAAGCACATTACTTTTATCCTGGGTGGCCGGAGGCTTAGTGGTTAGCACAGTTGCCTCTCAGCATCAGAGATCTTGGTTTAAATCTCAATCTGGGTGGAGTTTCCATGTTCTTTCTGTCTGTGTGTTTTCTGTCTGTAATCTGAACAGGTTAAAAGATTTGTGATCCTGTAGATTTCTACCCTAAAACATTAAGTAAATCTCACTATTTGTACTACTTAACTATAGCAGCATTAATCTTCTTCTGGCCCGACTACACTGTAATGCATTAGGTCCTTAGTCTTGCGCCTCTTCAGCTGATCGCTGATCCAGAACCCTGCAGCTCACCTGGTGTTGAACCAAATCAAACAAGCCTCCATTGCTTATCTCTTTATTGGTTTTTAGTTGCTGCCTACTTTTAACATGAGCCCCTAACTCTGGCCTACAGGACAATCTCTGTATCTGCTCCCTCTTAACTACACTCCATTTTTCAAAGATACACCCTGACTCGTTTACTAAACGCCCATGACCACTCATGTCTGGTGGTGCAATCTTACCTCGGTGCCAATTCTCACTCCATTTCTTTCAACTCTGCTAAATGGTGAAATGATTTTTCGAGCTCTGTCTGTCTGCCTTTTTTAAAAAACACCTCCAGACACATCTCTTGCGTGTGCTCAAATCATAACTATTAAAAGTAAAAAAACAGGTTAGGGGGGAACTAAGGCTCAACGACACTGGCAAATGATCAAAACTGTTAATACAGCAGTTTAGCTAGTTGCTCTGTAATTTGTTTTGCTTTCATTAGTAAATTTCTTTGAATAAAAGCATCTGAATTATTATTATACTAAAAAATAATGAGTTAAGAGTAAGTCAAAAGTCTTATGTGTTTTTGTGTGCGTCTGTTGCCTTGGTAACCACAACATTTTACATACTTTACATACTATATGATTCTTTGGGATCCTGTGGAGGTTTATATATGCTTTACAACCAACAAGAAGCTACTTAAAGGGCTTTATTTTATATTATATCAAGCAAGTCATTAAACTTTCTTCAGAAGTGACAAATTATGGGTAAATTAATGTTTACTGCATTGGAAATGTCATCATAAGCCAATGTTTACCAACCTTGATTTTGTATAGATAAATATTGGCATAATTTATATTTATATTTATATATATTTATAATACTGTTAATATAATACAGAAAATGACAAATTACGAATTAATATATTTAAATTATAAAAAGTTTCAACATGTAAAAGGTAAACATTATATTATAATCACTGTGATTTGTTATATTTATAATTATACATCAAAACTGTACTGAATTCCTTTGAGCATGTATTAACTTATTCATATTTTGCAGTTTCCAGTAAAACTAAAATCTACATTCCAGTAAATAACCATTTTAGTCTGATACAATTCTACAATTTAATAAAATAATACTTGTTTTAAAAGGTGTAATTAGTAACAATCAAGACTGTTTTGACAAGGCAAATTTTAATCTTTTGGCAAATATAGTTATAAATTTTGGAAGTATTAAGAGGTATTCCATTAAATTTAAGTAATGCCAGCCAATCAGTTAGCAATGACTGTAGCCATGTGTCATCTACATTGTTTGGAATGTTACAGTGGTACAATAATAAGTATTGTAAGTAATTGTTTAAACAAGTGTAAAAACATACTAAACTCCTTGAGTGGTAGTTATAAATGTGGGCACATGCCAATGATCTGGTGTTAAATACACATTCCATCTTGTCAGTGCTGACATTTTTAAAGGGTGCGAAATGTCACATATTTCAATCACTGACCCAAGTGGTCAGAATTTACATTTCAATTTAATTTCGCAACATCCTGCACGATAAAACAAATAGGTAGTGGAAGTCTACCTATTTTTTGCCTACATTTGCCTATATTAACAGCAAAAGATTAAATAACACAAACTAAAAAGAATCTAAAAATTCTTTATATATGACAAATGTCTTATTGCAAAGAAAGTTTCATAACTCAGTATCATTAAATCATTTAATAGCCCATGATTCACAGTTTCTGTTTTTGCCCGTCAAGGGAAAAAGTGTGCTTTGTTTCACCACATTTCTTTTACTTGCTCTACATCATCTTCTATATCATTGCATTCCCTGCTTTGAAGCGTCCTGCCAGAAGATTTGTGACCCTAATTTCCTTAAGATCCACCATAAACCTGCCTGCTTTGTCTGCAGGGGGACGGCTACTTTGAAATATAGCCCCTGTGGTAATGGTCTCACTGAGTGAGAGATTGTAATGTTGACATAGTTGCGTTCAGTGACTGGTGCAGATCAGGAGAATATATCATGAGAGATTTTGTACCAGTGGTACCTTCTAAACATCAAGAAAACAGCAATGCAACAAAGCTTAGCAAGCAGAATGAGATAATGTGAAAGTTCAGACTTTTTAGCATTACACCATGTGACCATTACTGTATATTAGGAAAGTAAAAGGGTACACTTATTTTACGATGACTAGCTGGTGAATGTGTTTGCATGTGGATGTAATTTCCCCATCAACAGTATAAATTGTACATTTACAGAAATTGTTTATAGAAAACTTATTAACATAGAAAGTATGTGCTCACAAAGCCAGACCACGTTGAGGTTGTGCTTTAAAACAAAAACCCAAAGGCCCAACAATGCAGGGCTGATTCAATTTTCTTTACTAAAGCTACATTTTATTTAGTTCCTTCTGATGTGTGTTAAACTCTACCACAAAATACGTCTGAAACCAGCAGGATCCGTTTAATTAAAATAAAAGCAAATTCAACATAAATGCAGGTTTTTTTATGTATCTGTTTCTTTCAGTTTCTCTGTTTCAATGTTTCTCTGAAATACGCCATGAAGACAATGCAGTGTGCTAGCAAAAGGCAACTGAGAAATTGAAAACAGTTAGGTTTTAAAGGATAAAGTCATTTATTCTGTTACAGTTCGTTACTAGTTTTGACAGATTAGTCATTTTTAATGTAGTAAATTTAAAGTAGAGGTGTCATAGTGCCCTAGTGGTTAGTTTGTCCGCTTTTTAGCCCTGGGGATATAGGTTCAAATCCCAATCTGGCTAAAGTTTCCATGTTCTCCCTGTGTCTGCATCATTTTTTCAGGTTCCCTGACTACAAAAACAAGGGTTTAAGGTAAATTGATGGCTCTACATTGCCCCTATATATGTGAGTCTGGTGCCTTGTCCTGGGTCCACTCGAAACACTCCTCCATGCATGAGCATGAGGAACCTCCCCGCAACCCTAGACTCAAGTATAGGATTTAGCAGAAAATAATGAGATGAGAGATAATAATTTGAAGTGGTAAATAAACTTCCTGTTCATATGACACTGCAAATGTAATTGTTTATTGAATCATGTAATGTGAAGTCATAATGGTTAACTTGACAGTACACTAAAGGAAAAATGTTTTTCTTTTAAAAACATGCCGTCATATTAGAAAGGATTAAACGAAGCTAATGGCAGAATGGGCCAATTTTCCACACGTGTCTCTCGCGGTGGAACACCAAGGGTGTCGTAAAGTGCAGGGCAGCTTGACTGGGCTGGGCCACACACGCCTTGGGGGAGCATGCTCACAATGGGACTAAGCCTGTCAGTCCATGAATTACACCTGGGAAATTGCTTGAAGGCTACAGGTGAAAAGGCACTAGTCATGTGATACCTTTCAATCATAATGCTTAAGAAAACTTCCTAGTGTTAAGAATCTGAGGATATTTATCCAAAAAAATGAAACTGAAACTAATGGCCATATATATGATTTCTATATGATTGATAGCAAAGGCTAGACAAAGCCAGACACCTGAGCAAACTCACATCTCAGGTCAAACAACCACCTGTTATTGACTGCTCAAGCAGAACATAGCAGGGATTGCTTAACAAGCAAAGGTACAATCAATCAGAAAACAACTACACCAGGAAAGGAAAGCCACGACAGCCCTGGATCAGTACTAAAGCATTAGAATCTACCATTCTAAGCCAGTCAAAAGTGTTATACATATTATTATTTTTTATTATTGTAAAAATCAGTGCACTGTTAAGTAACTGCTTTGAGTTCAGTAATGTATTTGAAACATATTTAAAACATTAATCCAACATTTATTTACCTAATGTCTTTTTGTTTGAAGTATCACAAGGAAAATTAAGATTTAATGAAACCCAATAAAAAAATTCTTATTATCAAGATGCATTTTGGCTTGGGGTGTTATATTTATATTTTTATACCAGAATATTAAAAATTTATTTATTTGATAACTTTTATTGCATACACTGAACACAAAATCATTTTTAATGTACTGTGTCTTGAGATCTGAAACTCTGAAGCACTTTTCTATAATTACTTTCTGCCATCACACGTTTCCTTTCCGTTTTGTTTAAGACTTCCCTAATTTCCCTAAAAATCCCAAAGGCTCACAATACAAGAGGCAGATGTCCTTATACACAAATACTAAGAAGAAAACCAGGACTAAAAACCCTCAGTAAAAGGAACTAAGCAAACATACGCTTTTAGGGATCAAGAATCAAATCATTAATGTCCAAATTTTAAACCCTGTCCAAAGAAAATGAAGACTGATGGTAAGTGGCTGTGTGGAAATAAGATTTAAGTGAAAACGTTCTTAAGAGCGGTCTGCCCTCACTTCATATAAACCCACAAAGCAACTCACACATTACATTACAATGTGACATCGCCTGATTCAGCTCATTATATGTTTTTAAACCACTGAGAGAAAAAAAAAAACTATTGGGTGAAACATGTACATGCTTGAATGCGTCATACATAACAGTCTGAGAACATTCCTGTGAGGTCAAATGTGAGGCTTCTGGAAAATAGATGACAAGCATAAGAGAATTCAGCAAATATAGTACAAGCTGACAAATGACTGACTTGAGAAGAACATGATGAGAAAATGAGTGGCACTGTAAGCTGCCCGAGGTTTGTACTCTGGCTGGATTGTGTCAGCCAGAACCCATTATCTGTGACAGAAGAATGTCATGACAAAAGCTACGTTAAAGGGGTTTGCTTAGTGTAGTCTTCCTCCATCTGTGATGTATAAACTTTTTTTTTTTTTTTTTTTTTACTATAAAGTGATAACTCTGAGTGATTTTTGTTCCTACAGGCCCGTTGCTGCCTTAACTAGATCACGAATGGTAAATGTTAGATTGGTGAATTTGGGTTTTAATCAAAAATCTTTTAAAAACAACCAATACTAGTTTATTCGTATCATATTTTAAGTATCATAACATCATATGTGGGATAAAGCGGAAGTAATGAATGAATAAGTGAATAACATCATATTTATTAAAATATTTCTTACTTTATAGTACTGTTCTAATTACTTAAAAAAAAATCTCTGCTAACTTGTGTTCAATCACCATTTCTAGAATTATTTCTTTGATTCAGAAAGACATTTGCTCTTCTGGTTGATGCTAACAGCATTTTGCTGTCTTGTACTCGTACAGAGCAATGACAATAAAGTTGAATCAATCAATCAATCAATTTTAATCATGTACAAGCATTCCTGGAAATATTGATTTGACCCACTTGTTTCTGATTCAGATAGCATGTCCAGACTTTGTGTTCTGAGAAGAAAACTGGTCCATTAAAGGGGGAGGCACATGCTGGATTTGTAAGGCACTTGTCAATTTCTTTCCAATCTGTTTATTTTATGCATCTAAATCAAGAGCCTCCCCGGTTATTATGTTTAATAATACCCACAATACAGGCCTTATCTAATTAACCGTACTGTTAAATAAGTAAATAAGTTAAATTTTTTAACAGGTAAAAGGCTTTTAATCACATGCTATGGGAAATTTTAAGTTAGCAAATTAATAAAATTTTTACTTCTCTAAGGGCATAGGCTTATTTGATGACAAGGATTGCCAAGGACAAGGACAGACGAGGATTTATCAAGCACAATTTGTAAATAAGAGCTTTACTTAAAAACACATTAAAACAATACAGTGGAAACTATGTGGCTTAATCTTTGCCTGTTTAGGATGTTTATGAAATAGTGATAAAATATGTTTGACTATGATATAGACTTCTATTTGTATGGTCTAACTGCAAGCCACTCACTTAAAACCAATGTAAGTTGGAAAAATAATATAAAACAGAAACATAAAATAATTATATAAGTCCAGCTTTTAAGTTTGTTTGAAACATGTTAAGTACCAATCAAGTAATTTTATATTGTGTATTAAATCCATGTCAAAAATAATATAGATATTTAACAATATTAAGTTATCCCAATGATACCAGCATATTGAAAACTGTTTTAAAAAGATCATACCCAATTGATTTGCTACCTCTACTGGCTAAGCTATTAAGTGTATTAAGTGTTATGCTATTGACATTCAACTGTTTTATTATCTTACAATTGTTTTATTTATCTTTTAAGCCACTGTAAACATGTGATCTCTTTAGAGTTGTGCAAAACACTCTATAGCATTCTGGTCAATTTTACACAAGTAATTACATGAAGCCATTCTACTGATGGTAGACATTCAGCTTTGACAAAAAAAATCAAGAAAAACAGCTTTCAGACAGCTGCGTTGCTTTCTTTATAGCTTAGTAGCACAAAAGTGGGCAGAAACTGTGAAACATTTCTTTATTATGAATTAAACCTGTTAAGACTTTCAAAAAAAATCCAAATGAAAAATAATAATAGGTACAGAGAATCTGGCATAGGTTTCTGTGGGTGTACAATTTTTCCACTTACATTAGAGGAGATTACAGTGATATACACTAATCATTAGGGAGTATCAAATTCCTAAAAAGACACGGATGGATTACTAAAGCTGTGCACAAGTACAAGGAAAGCAGGGCTCTGGTCTTGGCTTTTGTTTACAAAGCAGGGGGTCAGACCAAAGTGTGTGGAGTGGGTGCAGATGGTCATGTTATTTGAGAGCCAGTGTGGTTAAACACATCATATCAGCACCCCATCATAAACTGCTACACAGGTCAACAGTGGTACGCCGTTCTGGTTTCCACTACGCCGGATATATTTTTCGTACTGAGAGTTGCCAAAACGTTACCTTGATTCATTTAATTTCATGAATTTTAAATTAGCAGACCACAATGTTAGAGATTTGGGAACATTCTACCCATGAACCTTGCCCTAAACTCCATCCATCCATCCATTATCTTCCACTTCATCCTGTATTAGGGTGGCGGTGGGGTTCCCCATGCCCATCCAGGGGATAACGTTTCGGGCGCTGGGCAGATACACACAGGACAAGGCACCAATCTATCGCTGGGCACACACTCATTCCCACAAACACAAAAAAAAAGGCAGTTTGGTGAACTCAGTTGACTTGATCCATGTTTTTGGACTGTGGGAGGAAACCGGAGAACCCGGAGGAAACCCACACGGACATGGGGAGAACATGGAAACTCCACCCAGATTGGGATTCGAACTGGGAATCCCTAGTGCTGAGAGGCGAATGTGCTAACCACTAAGCCACCTTGCCGACCGTGCCCTAAACTCAACCTCCAAAACTTTTGTAGTGAATGAAACACTGCAATCAGAAATGCAAGCATGACATCAGGTATAGGAGCCGATTTGATGGCCTGTCAGCATCTCGGTTATGACTTTAAAAGATATATTTATTTAAAGAAACAGTGAAAAGGTAAATATTTGGGGGCTTTGACTCCCAGCAAGGTAGCTCGATCCATCTAGCAACCAGCTGTTCGTGGCAGAGCAGGCTTTTCATGCACAGCAGTAGACGGTGTATTGGAATCCAACTGCACAAACACTCGTGTTGAATTAGAAAGCACATGCAGAGAAAAGCATGCTTATTATCTTGCTACTCCAAAACTCAGTTAAATAGTTACATAAAGATGCAAATGCAGTAATGATTAAGACACAGAGGAACAGTTGCACATACCGGCAGAGGGAATGGAAGAGCATGTAGAGTGACAGTAAAGGCAGCGGGGGTGATGGAAAAACTAGTATCTGAGTCCATACCGTAGACATGAAGCGTGCCTTTTCTTTCTTTTCTCTTCTTTCTTTAGTCTCTGGTTCTTGCTCGATGTCCCGCACTGTTGCTGAGTGCGACTCTGTCTCAGATGAGGCGCCGCTGAGCGATGACGAGGAGCTGAGGAGCAAGAAAAAAGTGGCGTGGATTAGCGATCTAAAAAGAACACACGTGACTCCGTCGGTCCAATCGCAGCGCTTGATGTCCTCCTGGCCCAGCCTGCTCTACCACCGCCCTCCTTATGCATCTCGTGTTCGCTGCATCAGTCAAATAATCGTTATATTAACATTACCATTAACCAGTATCCATCCATTAATTATCTTCCGCTTTATCCTGTACCAGGGTCGCGTTGGGGAAGGGGTGGGCTCCCCTTGCCCATCCTGGGGAGAAGGTTTCGGGCGCTGGGCAGATACACCCGGGACAGGGCGCCAGTCTATCGTTGGGCACACACTCACTCACACAGACACACTCTATATGGGGAAATTTTGGAGAATTCAATTGAAGTTGATCCATGTTTATGGACTGTGGGAGGAAACTGGAGAACCCGGAGGAAACCCACGCAGACACGGGGAGAACATGGGAACTCCACCCAGATTGGGATTCGAACCGGGAATCTCCAGCTCTGAGAGATGAATGCGCTAACCACTAAGCCACCGTGCCGCCGTCGCAGGGCCGGGTTCCACATGCCCATCTTGGGAAGGACATTTCGGCGCTGGGCCGATACACCCAGGACAGGTGTATCGGCCCAGCAATTTATCGGCAATTTATCGCTGGGCACACACTTACTCACACAGACACGCTATATATATGGGGCAACTTTGGAGAATTCAATTGACCTTGATCCATGTTTTTTGGACTGTGGGAGGAAACCGGAGAACCTGGAGGAAACCCACGCGGACACGGGGAGAACATGGAAACTCCACCCAGATTGGGATTCAAACCGGGAATCCCTAATGCTGAGAGGAGAACATGCTAACCACTAAGCAACTGTGCCCATCCCGTGTAGAACGTTTTGGGCACTGCTCAGATACACCCAGGACAGGGCGCTATTATCTATCTATTACTGGGCACACACTCACTCACACAGACACACTCTACATGGGGCAATTTTGGAGAATTCAATTGACCTTGATCCATGTTTTTGGACTGTGGGAGGAAACCAGAGAACCTGGAGGAAACCCACACAGACACGGGGAGAACATGGAAACTCCACCCAGATTGGGATTCAAATCGGGAATCCCTAATGCTGAGAGGAGAACATGCTAACCACTAAGCAACTGTGCCGGCGTTAAACATTATATTAACATTAAACATAAATCTAATGTTAATTGAACCACAGGTGATGGAGAGAGAGGTGGCAAGGCGGTGAGTGGTTCGCACCGGGTTCTCCGGTTTCCTTCCACTGTCATAAAACATCGATTCAAGATGAATTGGCTGCTCTAAATAGCCTCCTCTAATTTGCTCCATATAGTGTGTTTGTGAGTGAGTGTGTGCCCAGTGAACGATTGGCACCCTGTCCTGGGTGTATCTGCCCAGCACCTAAAATGGTCTCCGCTAGATGGGCAGGGGCAACTCCCCCGCAACCCTTGGAAGATAATGGGATGAGAAGATGAATAGAGAAAGTTTACTTTTTTGATTCTGATTCCTACACAAAAATGTGTACAATCTATAATCAATCTATATAAAAAACTCACATTTTCCTATTAATTAAAGACTGATTCATGGCACAGTGGTTTAGTGTTTAGCACGTTCGCCTCGCAGCGCTGGAGATCCAGGTTCGAATCCCAATATGGGTAGTTTCCATGTTCTTCTAGGATCCTCTTGGGTTTCCTCTCACAATCCAAAATAATGAATTAAAGATAAAGTGAATGATTTAAATTGCCCAGTATAGTGGGTGTCTGTGTAAGTGTGCCTAGTGATAGATTGGCGCTCTGTCCTGGGTGTATATGCCTAAAATGTATCCATTTTATATACTAAAATTAAACAGAATAACACCACTAATTAAAATATATTATTAACAGATAACGTAGCATTTTTCAAAAACAATAAACTGTTCAAAACACCAAAAATTTTACAACCAGTATATTCAGTATATATCATATCTTTTAGTGTATTTAAACTCTGTAATTTTAAGTTTACTGCTAAAAACTGTGCATAATTTTTTGTTTCTTGGTGAGCCAGTGTTTTGCATACATGTTCTACTTTTAATCTTTCCTCATTATTGCTGGTGTTATTCATTTTACTATGGCCTACAGCTAAACTGTACTGTGCAAAATTAGGCCGCCCTGACTTTGCGAGTCTGTTTAACAACAAGTGTCAGAAAACAAAATCCTATTGAGAATGTAAAGGCCCATAATTAATGTAAAACATTTTTCTATCCATGTGGAGTCAGATATCAGTGATTTGTTTGCAGCCTTAGCATTTGGGAATAAAAGGCTACAAAATTAAGGTGCTGCAGTTAAGACTATTAAGTGATGAAGGACTTAATAGTGCTGGACACACAGGTGCTTAGGTGGCACTGAGATAATTAAACAGGTCAGAGAAGAGCAAGGGAAATGAGGGAGTGATTGTGCTATTTTCTCCTCTAGTAATAAGATCCTTATGCTTACTAGACATGCCAAGCAAGGAAATAAAAATTCCTTCAACTGAATACCACAAGGTTTTTGAACTCTATCTGCACAATTCAGCAAAAAAAAGTTCCTGAAAAATTTAATCTTAACTGAATTCTCAGGGATGTCTAGTTAGTTCCAAACCTCTTTGCAAAGCATGACAATGATTCCAATAAATACTTCTTGCTTTTAAAAAGAAAATAATATTTTTTACAAAATGTTATTATTACATAGATGAATAATTGTTATTCTTAACAGGGATAATGTCAGTACACACTAACCCTCTGTAACATAAAAAAAAAACATTTTTTACCTCCCCTCTCTGTGAGCTCCATTACAGCGTCTGATTTACAGAGTTAAAAGCTGATGATTTGAGGGCACTGCTGGAGTCGGAACCACATCAAAGTCAAGTTTCAGTGAACCACAAAGCAGTGGAGCATGACAAATCAGAATTTGTTCTGTTAAGGAGTTGTACTTCAACTAATATGTTGCTTGGAAAGTGTAGATTATAAGGGTGTCCGCTTTAAAATGGGGTTTAGAAACCTAATGTTCTTAGACGGAGCAGAACACTTTTTATACTTTGTACTTGAACTTCAGTGTTGATCTGTCACATCAGTTCCAACAACTCATTTGTTTCAGTCGATATGAAGCAGACTTTAATACCCTCACAACATGATGAGTTATTCAGAAACAGCACATTCAACACAATACATTTAAATAAATAGAGACTCTATTATTATTAGTGCTTTATAAGCACTTTACAGGAAATCTAATAATAGCTAAAGCGCACTTGGTATTAAAATAGAAAACTTCTAGCCAAACAAATCTTTGCAAATCAGCTTGGTATGTTTTATATGCTTTTTGAAAATTCGCAAATTTTATATGCTTTTTGAAAATTCGCTTTTTGAAATTTTTTATCCAATAAAAATTATTATGCACACTGACCCTAAGGCATTAACGTATAGTTTTTGCTGCAAAAATATATGATACTATACAAACTGTTATGAAGCAGAGTAGTTTACTGTATGTTATTTTCACTTCTGTTAAGCAGAAAAAGAAAAAATACTGGTACAACACACACACAAACACACACACACATACACACACACACACACACACACACACACACACACAGACAAAATGCAAGATATAGTTAATATATTTAGACAATTTAGACAATTTTATATTTAATATATTTAGACAGGTGGCACGGTGGCTTAGTGGTTAGCACGTTCGCCTCTCAGCGCTAGGGAATTCCGGTTCGAATCCCTATCTGGGTGGAGTTTCCATGTTCTCCCTGTGTCTGCGTGGGTTTCCTCCGGGTTCTCTGGTTTCCTCCCACAGTCCAAAAACATGGATCAAGTTAATTGAATTCTCAAAAATTGCCCCCTATAGAGTGTGTCTGTGTGAGTGAGTGTGTTCCCAGCAATGGATTGGCACCCTGTCCTGGGTCTATCTGCCCAGCGCCCGAGACGTTCTCCCCTGGATGGGCATGGGGAACCCCACCGCGACCCTAATAGAGGATAAGCGGGAGATAATGAATGAATGAATGAATGAATGAATGAATGAATATATTTAGACAATGTGTGAAAGTTCAAGTACAAGGTACAAAAAGTGTTCTGCTCCGTCTAAGAACATTAGGTTTCTAAACCCCATTTTAAAGCGAACACTCTTGTAATCTACACTTTCCAAGCAACATATTAGGTAAAGTACAACTCCTTAACAGAACAAATTCTGATTTGTCATGCGGTCATATTTAATTTTAAATGTATGAAATCATCTTGCAAAAAAGCCATAAATGTAATAAACTTATTTGTGTTCTAGCTGAAATAAAGTAAGGTTAATGTAGTGTGATACTTTGCTCAAAATAGCACACATTGCAAAAATACGTTTAAAAAACGTATTTACAATACATTTCTCAAATTCTGTAAATACACCTTTACAAATTAGACTACTGTTTTTTACGTAAACAATTAAGACTGTTTGAATGTGAAAATCAATTATTTCAATGTTGATATGCAAAATAAATATACTGTACTGTATATAAAACACAGATTTGGCAACTTTTGGTATGTATAACTAAGCCTTTATAATTATGTGTAAAGTACATGTTCATATTGAACTATTAATCTATAATCGATTTAACTGGTAGAATTCAGCACATACTGTTTAAACATATTTACTATTCTGTAAAAAATATTTTCCAGCTGTAGAAAATAACTAATTACAGGTATGGAGATATTTACATAAATTAATAATGGAAGGAGATATTAGTGTGGGTTGTGGTTCAATAGATATTAGTGAGTGTTTTGCATGTCCGCCTCTCAACGCTGTGGTCCAGGTTTGAATCCTGAACTGCATGGAGTTTCTATTATACGAGTGGAGAGTTTATTTTCTCTTGGTTATTATGATTCACCCAAAAGTCCAAAAACATGGATTCAAGGTAAACTGACTGTTCTAAATTGCCCCCTACATAGTGTGTAAGTAAGTGTGTGCACAGCTATGGATTGGCGCCCTGTCCTGGGTTTATATGCCCTGCCCTCAAAACTTTTCTGGATGGGCATGGGGAACCCCCAGAAACATTAGCAAAGGATTAAGTGGAAGATAAAGAGATGGTTACTTGTGTGATTCTCACATTCAAACAGTCATAAAATTGGCATTTTAATGAGATTTCAGTGCATTAAAAAGCATAGACATAAGTCCCATTAACTTTCACTCCTCTATCATTATACTCTGGCACAGATATTTATGGTAGTATGCTGTGTCTGATTCCTGATCAGAAACAGCAGTCTCCACAGGCCATTTTAACAGTGCCCCACCTCAACATCCTGAAGTCTAATTTACAACTTCCTGTCGTCAGCACTCCTGTAGATACTAATCTTATGACATTACAATATGAGTACGGCTTTTGCAGGCAGAATTAATAGCTACTCTAGGCTAAACACCTGAAGGGATAAATGTGCCTCAACACACAATCTTACTGTAACAATTATCATTTATTTCTGTTGGGTAGAGTTCTGTTTTAGTACTTGCAAAGTTAGGTAAGAAACATCCCAACGCCTTGTTTAGCTGTTAAGGTTTATGGTTTAAATTCACCGTTATCACCAGATATTTCTGCTCTGTCATATAAATACAATGAAACGACCTTAGAGTTTTAGTGGTTACTAGTGGAATAATGAAATTGTGATTTTATTTTGTAACATATTTTCTTGATAAAGCGATGATCTAATCTAATTACATATACTCGTATTCCCTAATGAGTCATTTGTCCACATTATACCCATACTTTAGAGTGAATTATACAGCTGACTAAAAACCCTCTGGAAATGAAGTAGACTGGCAGAAGGGAGGAGACGGTGAAAAGGATGAAAGACAGAAGAAGAAAGAGGGGCTTTTACGTCACTAAGTTGCCTGTTTACGAGCACCCTCTTAATAACAGCATATTCCAGTGGGTGGGATGGCAGGGACAAGTACAGAGGCTTATAGCTGAAGATACATCACTCTTTATGGGGCTGTTGTCATGAAAAAAGGGCCATTGCTTCCACCCACCTCTGTTCCTTTTTTGGTTGTAAACACCACAGTATCACTGTAATTGCTCAAGTATATGACTGGCTATCCCCTTCCCACCCTGGCTTCCCTTTTCTGGATGGTAAATCTGTCACATTGCTTACAATAGCTTAAAGCTCTTTTCTGATGACCACAACCCTGGCTAGACTCACACCTAGGAACAGAACTTCAAGCACTTTCACTCATAAATCTGCTTCATGAGATGCATTCTAATTATAAGATGACATCCCAGTCTATGAATATCTTTTGACTTGTCACAGTATATAGCCATTTTGTTAACAAATGCAGTTTAGAGACTATGCAGATATTATGGATATCATATGTTATGCATGCAAAGCTCTGAAATATTGATTACACATATAAAACCATTTGACAGAATGATGGGGTCTGTACTGGTTTGTAATGTGTACCACATTGAGATCTGAATTCAATTTACACAATTACACAAATATACTACACAGTCACACTCATGTTCAGATGAACTTCATAATTCTATTCACATTGTAGTATATCTGTTCTACAATATACATCTCAGGACCCCATAGGTCTACAACAGATAAAACAGTATGAGGGTGATGAAACACTCCAACATGTCCACCAGTGTCTTCTGAGCGTAGGCAAAGGATTGGTAGGTGGCTAACACATGCTTTGTATTAGATAATGATGTGCTTTATGACTGGATAAGACACTAAAAGTTTAGTTCTTAAATTCTGTGTTTACTTACTGCACACCTATACACATCGACTTTATTTTTCTTCTTTGTAGCTGTAGTCATACGCAGTACCTTATTAGCATTATACCAGTTTCATAGCAGCACAACACAAATTAAAACACCACCAACACATCAGTGTCCCTTCGGTGTTGACAGAATCTTATTTGTGAGATCAAAATAGCTGATCAAATAGACATGCGAAAACAGGGAGGTGTACCTAATAAAATAGCCAATGAGTATAAACAATATCCTGCATTTTCTTTCTTTTAATGATTGCCATTTTCATTCTTTTTTATTACTAGGCAACTTCTCAGAAGGACAACATTGGAATTATTGTACTTCCTGTCAGGGTTGACCACGAACAATGCTAAAAACACTGATACCCTGCTGCCATCTTCTGGTATTTTTGATAATAAAAATTTTTGAATAAAAATGTATTGAATACATACATATATGGCCTTGGCATTACATACATAAACCACTGAATATTACTGAATATTACTGAATGTTACTAAATTTTACAGAAATACCACTGAATGTTACTATGACGTGTAGTGGTAGATTATTTTAAATATGCTGCAGTTGTTTAACAGTGTTTTTGTTCCTAATCTACTTTACCATGTCTGTATTTACCCTGTCTGTATTATCTGTAAGTGCAATTATAAATTTCAAATAGTTAAAATAGTACAAACATTTTAAATAAAATTGTTCAATTATTCTTCTCTGCGGTTGTGTTACGGGTTTAGTAACAGGTGATAAGGATAGGGATGTGTGTTTGTATATATTTGTGCTGGTTTGTGAACTAATGACAGCAGGTTTGTCTGGGTGTGTGTGTTTGTGTTTTAAATGGCAGTATGATGATGTGGTGTGGGTGTTAACCTTTCTGCAGTAAGAATAGAGCAGCTGCTCGTTCCAAAAATATTCTTTCTTGCTTATCTTCATCCCCATTTTTTCTGCTTTTTACCTCTACATCATGAGAAACACAGACTATAAATCCAATGCTCCATTCTGCTGTGCAAGAGAGAATACCAGTTTGGTTAAAGGACCCACTGAAAAAAAGGTAAAAACTCTAAACTCCCTAGTTCATGCTATTTCAAAGACTATATCTCCTTACCTAACATGTTGATTTTAAAAATATTTGTTGAAGTGCGTCAAATATGGTTCTATATTTTTCTAAATATTGTTTTTTTAGTCTAACTATATGTAACTTATTACTTAATAACACGGATATACAGAGCAGCAGTAAATGCAAAACATGCACATGGTCAGCTGTAATTAGATTATACTGAAGTGAAGGTACATTCATTCATTCATTCATTATCTCCCGCTTATCCTCTATTAGGGTCGCGGTGGGGTTCCCCATGCCCATCCAGGGGAGAACGTTTTAGGCGCTGGGCAGATAGACCCAGGACAGGGCGCCAATCCATCGCTGGGCACACACTCACTCACACAGACACACTCTATAGGGGGCAATTTTTTGAGAATTCAATTAACTTGATCCATGTTTTTGGACTGTGGGAGGAAACCGGAGAACCCGGAGGAAACCCACGCAGACACGGGGAGAACATGGAAACTCCACCCAGAAGGGGATTCGAACCGGGAATCCC
>JAFMOD010000550.1:703022-764248 GCA_019802435.1 Corydoras maculifer | reverse complement strand
GCACTCAGGGAAAAGGGGGCTGAATAATTTTGCACATCGCACTTTTCAGTTTTTTATTTGTAAAAAAATTGTTGATTCATGTATAACTTTCATTCCACTTCACAATTGTATACCACTTTGTGTTGGTCTTTCACATTAAATTCCAGTGAAATATATTTATGTTTGTGGTTGTAATGTGACAAAATATGGAAAAGTTCAAGGGGTATGAATACTTTTGCAACCCACTGTATATATAAATACATATATATATATACATACATACACAGTATATATATGTATTTATGTATGTATGAATGTATGTATGTATGTATGTATGTGTGTATGTATGTATGTATATATATATATATATATATATATATATATATATATATATATATATATATATATATATATATATATATATATATATATATATATACATATATCCAATGGCTCCCTTGTTACTACTAAGTAATGTGGTGTTACGTGTTCTACTAAATAATGTATAAAAAGGGGAGGGGCAGCATCAAATAACAATCAGGTTTGATGACTTTACAGTGTAGTTGGTTTTCTGAATAACTTCTGACTTGTGATGTTCTCATTTGTAAGTCGCGTTGGATAAAAGCGTCTGCTAAATGACTGAATGTAACTGTAAATGTGTTACTTGTTCTAAATCCCCACTTGCCTATATGTAGCATCATGTCCCATCACATCCACTGCACTGGTCTTTCAAGGACAGCTCAGCTATTTCAACTGTGCTCAAAGCTGTGATGAGATTTACTTTCCAGTCATGTGAAGGTAAATCAGTATGGTGTGTGCAGGATAGCACGTTCCAGTAGGCATTGGCTCAGCAATCATGTGACCATGCAGATTACAGTGTCACGTCCTTAAACATGCTCATCCTTGACTAGTGAAATCCAGCTGCCTACTTTCAAACCAAACTATTATTTAAATCTAGCTCAAAGGCTAGATTCTAAAACAATGTTTAACAATTACAAAGCCTTAAAATGTATAATAATGTAATAATGAATAAAAGAAGAAATCCTCTAAACAACAGGGTGATGGAAAACTCATCTACAAGTTACAATGATATAATAATATAATATTAATATAATACAACAATTGATTCAAATTCACAATGTTCCAGACTTATTTCAAAACTTAATTGAATAAGGCCATTAAAAATATTATTATTTTCAGGTTGTTCTCATTTAAAAGCAAACTTGTTGAGTATCAAATCTGTCAACAAATCTGTAGCTTCAACAGGCAAGGGATTAAATATGTCTGCTTTTTAATAGATCATAGATCATGGAAATGCAGGTATGTTTTGGGTGGTGGATGATTCTCAGAACTACTTTGACAATGTGATAGTATTTTAGTATGTTCTGGTGTGGTATACTGTAGTTAGATTAGACACAGCAATGCTGATAAAATATTTGCTCACGTCAGTGACTGTTGATTTGGGAATAATCCTCAATTAAAAATGCCCAGTGACCCGCATCCTGCAAGCACTCATAGAAGGATGTCAGGATGACTAACACAAACAGTGCCTCTTAAGGTAAATCTACATGGTGGAGCATTTAAGTAAATGTCCAACAGAATACACAGTGAGACACAATATTTAAAATTTCTGACGGCACTGTTGTGTTGATCCACTGCTATCAGCACATTACACATTAAAACACTCTCTACATGTCATTGTGCTGCTAAATCATCCACCACCCAATGGTGTTCCAATTCTTAGTGAAATGCAGATAATCAAATTGACTACAGGTCTGTAAATATAAAACTACAAAGTACATTTCCTGTACATAATAAGCATGAAACAACAAGGTATACCTAATAAAATGGCTAGTGAAGCTTACATAGGTATATTAATGTTACTATTTTTTATAACTATATTTTGTTGTTGTTGTCATTGTTGATCAAAGTTAGAAAATTAATATTTTGTCTTAGCTATCTCATTACCTTTGGGTGTTAAAACAGAACATGGTAGTTTTTTATGCCTTAGGCCTGGGTAGTGTCGTTGTCTCAGTGTCACCGATGTTAACACCACCAATGAGCACAGTGATTAGAGCTATTGATAAGTATAAAAATAGCTGGTGCTTTCAGGAAGAGGCAAGCACACTGCACTGGATTGAAACACTTATAGAAAACCAATTTAAAATGTCTAAATAAAAGCAAATAAATTATTTTAAAAGTGAATTGGTGTCAAAACTTTTAAATTATAAGACAACCAAATTTGTAAAATAAGTTTTTTATAAGTATAATTTTATAAATAGAACAAAAACTTTCAATAATATTTAAAAACATTTTAATAGACTCTAACAAAAGCTAATGCAGATGTTTCAAAAATATTAACCAGTCTATAAGACAACCTATTAAAAAGCTTTTCTTTTAGAGTAGTAGTTGGATTTGTTTTATGTTCTTGAGATGGTAAAAAAGTATGAATTTATTGTTAATGATAATTCTTCCACAAGTATTATCTTTTTTTAAATTTATCTTTTATTTTTTTTTTAAGATCTATATTATTTATCATGATTTGGGTGGCAAAGCTTATATATAATTGCCAAAAAATTTCCACCAATTAAAGAAAAAAAACTTTCACAGTGAATTATTGATTAAAAAACAAACTAAATATTAAACCCATGTATTGTAAAAACATTGGTTCTTTGATTTATCAGGACAATACCAACCTTAAACATCCACCCAGTTTGATCAGTCTTTGATTTATAACTCTTTATTATTGTTTACAAAAACTTTCAAAGAACCTAGATTTAATTGTGGGTGATCAAAAAATTCCTCTCTTTTGTTTGCTAAAGGTACATACGTCTTTCCGGGAGTGTTCAAAAGAACTTTTTCTTCTTTATTTTTGTTTATATCTCCACAGGATTCACCCCTGTTTAAATGATCAAAAGCAGGTACAAAAAATAGGAAATCTTAGGAAGACTTTTAAATAATATTCACCCATTTGTATTGTTACCGATAAGTGAATTATTGGATTTATAGCATAAAGAATACTATCTATAATGAAAATATATAAAAGCTGCAGATAATGTTTATTGCCAGTAAGGATATACAATGAAGCTATAATTTTAATATTAAATGAAAAAATGCAATTTTTAATTCACATATGTGTAAAGATTAAAAGGTTTTTTTGTTGAATCAAGTATAAGATTTGTATACAATTTGTGTAAGCTACAAGCCCTGCAAATAGTTGTAATTCGCCATTATTTACTTTTGTTTTTATGACTGAAATTCAGTATTTAAAATTTTAAATAATAATAATAATAATAATAATAATAATAACAACAATGATATTGTTGTAAATAAGAATAATGATAATAACAATTATTATGACACAACAACAACAATAATAATAATAATAATAATAATAATAATAATAATAAGGGCGGCACGGTGGCTTAGTGGTTAGCACGTTCGCCTCTCAGCGCTAGGGATCCCCGGTTCGAATCCCCATCTGGGTGGAGTTTCCATGTTCTCCCCGTGTCTGCGTGGGTTTCCTCCGGGTTCTCCGGTTTCCTCCCACAGTCCAAAAACATGGAACAAGTTAATTGAATTCTCAAAATTGCCCCCTATAGAGTGTGTCTGTGTGAGTGAGTGTGTGCCCAGCGATGGATTGGCGCCCTGTCCTGGGTCTATCTGCCCAGCGCCCGATATGTTCTCCCCTGGATGGGCATGGGGAACCCCCCCGCGACCCTAATAGAGGATAAGCGGAAGATAATGAATGAATGAATGAATAATAATAATAATAATATTAATAATATTCATTCATTATTTTCTGCTTTGTCCTATATTAGGGTCGTACAAGGGTTCCCCATGCCCATCCAGGGGAGAAAGTTTCGGACGCTGGGCAGATACACCCAGGACAGGGCGCCAATCTATCACTGGGCACACACTCACACAGACACACACATATACACACACTATATGGGGCAATTTGTAGAACTCAATTGACTTGATCCATGTTTTTAGACTGTGGAAGGAAACCGGAGAACCAGGAGGAAACCCACGCGGACACGGGGAGAACATGGAAACTCCACCCAGATGGGGATTCGAACCGGGAATCCCTAGTGCTGAGAGGCGGACGTGCTAACCACTAAGCCACCGTGCCGCATCATAATAATAATAATAATAATTAGGGTCGCGGTGGGGTTCCCCATGCCCATCCAGGGGAGAATGTCTCGGGCGCTGGGCAGATAGACCCAGGACAGGGCGCCAATCCATTGCTGGGCACACACTCACTCACACAGACACACTCTACATGGGGAAATTTTTGAGAATTCAATTAACTTGATCCATGTTTTTGGATTGTGGGAGGAAACCTGAGAACCCGGAGGAAACCCACGCAGACACGGGGAGAACATGGAAACTCCACCCAGATGGGGATTCGGAATCCCTAGCGCTGAGAGGCGAATGTGCTAACCACTAAGCCACCGTGCCGCCCTAATAATAATAATAATAATAATAATAATAATAATAATAATAAATAAATTAATTAATAAAAATATTTTATTAATTGTATTTAATATTTAAATACTAGTTTAAGACCTAAACTAGTATTTAAACGTAAGAAATGGTCAATAAGGCCGATCAGGTCACTTTTGCAGTTCATTACTAACATTATTTATTTAACTCAAATCTCACTATTAACAGCCATAAGGACTGATCTTAACTTTCACACATCCCAGCGTCTATGTTTGACAACTTTCATCTATTTTAATTAATTTGTCATTTTATTCTGACTTGGCTTTCGAAATTTACATGGTATCTATTAAAACATGGGTTGTTCTGAGTGACGTCATGCCTGACCTCAGCAGAGGGTAAACATTCCAATGTAAACATTAATCAAACATTTTTATCAATCGGTTCAGAACACTGTCAAAGGACAAGGGAGGGTTTTCCTCGCACACTTCTGAGCAGCCAATCACAGCGCGGCAATGTAGACGCGCAACGTTCTAAGCCTGTCAATCACACCCTTTTAACCAGTCACGGTCGCAGCCCTCCAAATTATATTAACCGGCTTATTTGTGTTTACAGCGTTACAGCTTTACACACAGGCTCCGTTCACTCACAGCTCTTTATAGGGATGAAGACCTGAGTTGGCATCACGGTGAAAAAACGATCTTAGGATACTAATCATTATATAGTCGATTGACTGTCATAGTTTAAAAGTTTTTTCAACGGTTTTTTAAACGTGGAAAGTGTTAGGGGTTTTTACACCCAAAAGACGGAAAGTGCGCCGTGTACTTGTTCATAATGGACTCGGATGCAAAGGTAATAAAATCTTAAAGTAATTTAAAATAACATAATTTTTAGAACGATGTTATGGAAGAAGACTGGCGCCCTGACCTGGGTGTACCTGCCCAGCGCCCGGAGCGTTCTCCCCTGGATGGCTATACAGAAACCCAGAAGAGCCACGCAGAGCATTAAGTGGAAGATAATGAATGAATAAATGAATGAATGAATGTTACTGAAGCTAATTTTCACTATTTAAAAAATGATCTCAGAATTCTGACTGTTATGTATGAATTCTGACCCTTTATCTTAGAGTTCTGACTTTTTATATCAGAATTCTAACTGTTTATATCAGAATTCTGACTGTTATGTATGAATTCTGACCCTTTATCTCAGAGTTCTGACTTTTTATATCAGAATTCTAACTGTTTATATCAGAATTCTGACTGTTATGTATGAATTCTGACCCTTTATCTCAGAGTTCTTACTTTTTATATTAGAATTCTAAATGTTTATATCAGAATTCTAACTGTCTATATCAGAATTGTGATATAATTTATATATAATTGTGATCTAAGTTTACACTTCTGGGATTAGAAGTCATAATTTTGAGATAAAAATGTCTGAGATACTTTTGCCTTTTATTTTCTTCTTAGTGGTGGAAATGCGCTTCCATATTTTAGAAGTTTCCTTCTAGTGGCCACCTATTGGCCACCTGCTAATAGAATACTGCACATCTCTTTCTCTGACCTTTTCTGTTTGTCCATTAACCCATCTATTCATCCATCCATCCGTGTGTGTTTGTGTGTTTGTGCGAATTACATTTATGATTAAACATTGTTTTCTGAATGTTAATTTTACATTAGATATATCTATGCATTTTTTTAATTTTGCAGACAGCACATTATATATATATATATATATATATTTATACATATATATATATATATATATATATATATATATATATATATATATATATATATATATATATATTATACAGATGAGCTGTTGAAAAAGTTTTTCAAAAGCTGTTTTACACCATTGCTCTGAGCAGATTGGCATAGTGATGCAGTGGACGGTTTTCTCAGTGCAAAAAAGTGACGGGTAGCCAGGATTCTTTGTGTTCTTTGCCTGTTCGTTTCTTTCTCAGCATGCATATTCTGGTGGGCGTGGTAGCTCAGTGGTTAGGGTGTTGGGCGGTCAATCTCAAGGTTTAGGGTTAAAATCCCAGGTTCACTGAAGTTACCAATGTGGGTCCTTGAGCAAGACCCTTAACCCTCACTGCCCCAGGGATGCTAATGCCAAGTCACTTTTTGTAAGTCACTTTGGATAAAAGCGTCTGGTGAATAGCACTTCATTTATTATGTTATTTCTTAAGTGTATTTCCATGCAATAAGAAAAAATGTTTATTGTGCTGTAACTAAGCCTTATTACTTATTACTAATAGTATTATGAACATGGTAAACCATTGAGTGCTTCTGAGCTAGGTGACAAAAAAAAAGTGGAACATTTATCATCAGTTTGACCTTAAGTTCAGTGAGAAAATACAGGCTGCTCTGGGTTGTTTTGGGGAGCAGTAAAGTACAGATCTACTACAGATCAGTCCAAGGCTGCACACTTGGGTTTTTAGCAATATTGGAGGTAAAGTGTGTGTGTGTGTGTGTGTGTGTGTGTACTTAAAACCTTCTAAGAATATGCTTGAAGCGGAAAGCTCTTGCAGATATCTTGCAGATAGTCTATTACTGCTTTGTAGTCCTTAACTGTTTGTCTAATACTATGTACAGTGTTAATCCATAAAGTTTTACAACACAGAACAAATATTATCGTACACTGCAGTTGTACTAGCAACAATTTAAATATTTAAATAATATATGTAAAAGTATAATAAAACATGAAGCCTAAAAGTACCAAAAGTATTTGGACAAAGTAGATATCTTAGAAACATCTGACAAGTTGACATCTTATGCAAATAATAAGTAAGCCTAATAAACTACATAATTGTTTAATGGAAGGTAAACATAGCATTAGATAGCAATGCTCAACTGACAGTACCTTAGGTTCTGTTTAAGTACAAAGATTTGTACTTATTATTATTTTTATTATTATACATTGTCCATTACTGATTATGAATGATTACTGACAGCCCTATGCAATGTGCAAAAACCAACAGCTGCTTACTGCAATTATCCAGGGCAACCAGGCCATAACAAAACTATCTCTGTGCATATGCATCAGCACTACATTGGATAGAAACCAGGTAACAGTGCTATTAAAAGGCCAGTGATGTAAGCTGCTCAAAGCTGCAGGATAGCACTGCTGTTAATGAATGGTTTAATCAATAAGGTGTAAATTAGAATAGGAGCTGGAATAATGACTTGCTTGTTGAACAAACACACCCCTCTGTCTTCCTGCTAATTAGTTAAATATCTCTGAACTAAATTATGGACATAATGTAAAATAAAGTTCTTTAAAATGCTTAATAATATGGATATATCCTTTATGGATATAAATGCTTATATAAGTAATACAAAATGACTGCGGCTGATTCACTTTTAATTATTGTTACATTTATAAAATAAAAAATTTGTTTAATTTTATTAATTTAAAATAGAATTGTTGACAAATCATTTTTATTGTTGAACAACAAGGTTCCTAATAGCTTACGAATAGCTTCGGCATTGTGCATTCTACATAGCGTATAAAGTATAAGCATTTTAACATGCGCTACACTGTCTGTGAATTTTTTTGTCATTCTGTTTGAGAAAAAGAATCTTAAATCAGGAATGCAAAAATAACAAAAATATTTCTTATTATAATAAAGCCTATTTATTAAAAATATATTTATTCCAATGAAATATATTAAATGTTAAATATTTATAAACAAAAAAATCTATGCTGTGTGGAACCAATAATTTTTGCCTGTTATTGCCCCAGGTTATACTGTATCATGAGGTATTTATTCTGACCTATTTATTCTCCTACTACTGCTACTAGAACTACTCGTTCTAAGTGGCAGGCATTGTAATAAAGTGTAAAATAGCAATAATATATAGATTATGTTAGTGTAGGGCGGCACGGTGGCTTAGTGGTTAGCACGTTCGCCTCTCAGCGCTAGGGATTCCCGGTTCGAATCCCCATCTGGGTGGAGTTTCCATGTTCTCCCCATGTCCGCGTGGGTTTCCTCCGGGTTCTCCGGTTTCCTCCCACAGTCCAAAAACATGGATCAAGTCAATTGAGTTCTCCAAATTGCCCCATGTAGAGTGTGTTTGTGTGAGTAAGTGTGTGCCCAGCGATAGGTTGGCGCCCTGTCCTGGGTGTATCTGCCCGGCGCCCGATACGTTCTCCCCTGGATGGGCATGGGGAACCCCACCGCGACCCTAGTAGAGGATAAAGCGGAAAATAATGAATGAATAAATGAATGTTAGTGTAGATTTAGGTGCACAATGTAATAGAAACCAAGTGTATGAAATCAATATTAGAAAATCTGATTCAGTCATTAAATTTTGTGAAAATCCCTCCAATCCCCAGGGAAAATAGGCATACAGTAGTGCAGTTGTTAGTGCTTTTACCTTTTTATGTGTTTAAATAGGCATTGAGTGAGATTGTATACCAGTTGGTCCAATAGCAACCAAAATTCTGTCCATCAGAACCAAGTTAGTTGGATAAACTGTAGTCCTTGATTTTATTGAGAGCAATCACTCTGATATTTGGTGAAGACAAGAAATGCCTGTTGTTGTTGTAGCATTCTGGTAAGGTTGAGGATGAATAGCTGGAGTCAGCTTGATAAAGACAGATGAAGAAATGTAGTTAGATTACTTTAGACATTATAATAAAGTAGCAGGCAAAATTGTCAGAATGCAGCATGAGACAGAGCAGCATAGAAAAGAGGTATCCATGTACTGTCAGCATTTTAGCACATATACTCTCTACTAATGGTGACCTGGACGAAGAAGATAAATATAAGATTACCAACAAAAAATTAAAAAAAAAAGGATAAAGGAGCTCTAATTCTTTATCAATGGGTATTGTTTAAATGTCAAAGTAAATACTTACAAATATTTACTTTTAATTACTGACAATACTTTTAAACACAATGACAGAAAAGCTGTTCCAAATTGGAGAAGACTGATTTTATAAAATTTTAAGACCAAAAGACGTTTACTTTTGTGTGAAGCTGACATTTCAGATATTGTCATGTAGTACTTTGTATGTTATTAGCAAAATGTTGTAATCAGTATGAAACTTGAGTTGGTGTTTGATAAAACAGAGCAAATATGATCAAGCTTTCTCTATGTTCTCAATGTAACTAATTACATTGTTACATGACACTTATAATATGTCACTATTTATGTAAGATTAATAATACATACTATACCATTTATGTGTATGAATACTTAAACAAAATAAACGTATGCCATCTGATTAACTTTGTATTACGTGTAGCTAGTCCAATTTTATGTCTTAGGCCTAATATGTAGGTGAAGCGCTTGATATCCACAGAGTGCCATATGGTAACACGTGGTATTTTCAAGTGTTCGTGCTGCCAGTCACATCTGTGCATTAGGCAGCTTACTTGCCCTGAGTGTAAGTCCTTCTCATCAAAACATTGCATCAGTTCGGTTATGTAAAAGCTTAGCATTGTGTGTACACATCAATAGTCGACTAACTGGTGAGGCCTCAACTGCTGCCTACGTGCATGGGTGAGCCTGCTTGATCCAAATAATCAGATTATAATCAGAGCATCAGATTTTCCCCATTAACAGCAAGATTCATATTAAAGGACAATAGGTTGCATTGTTTAAAAGTAAAAGCTGAACAGTTTATTCTTTATAATCTCGATATTACTAACAATCATGTGAAACTTTAACGTTTAAGTAAGTTTAAGTAAATAAAAACGTTTTAAATCTAAGTGGTGCCATTTCCTTGTTTATGTAGTAATATGTATTATTATTTCAAACATACACATGCAAAATAAAGTATAGTTAAACAAAGGGACAGAGAAATGAAGGACATAGAAAAGAGAAACAACAATCCAGTTGCTCAGCATACTGAACAATGTTTAAACAAAAAGCATCAAGAACACAGTAATGAACAGCCAACCTGTTCAAGTATTCATATGGTCTCTCTAAATTTCTGTTGCTAAGTGGGCAAGTTAGTAAATTAAATATTCGAAATTAGGTTTAGATGTACGTACATGAAATTGAAGGAGACTATTATACCCAGTTAGGAACTGGTACTTTTTTTTCACATCATATTTTCATTTCACACAGGCAAATTTCCTTAATACTACAATGATCATTTGAACATTCATTCATTCATTATCTCCCGCTTTATCCTCTAGTAGGATCGCGGTGGGGTTCCCCATGCCCATCCAGGGGAGAACGTTTTGGGCGCTGGGCAGATAGACCCAGGACAGGGCACCAATCCATCGCTGGGCACATACTCACTCACACATACACACTCTATATGGGGCAATTAGGAGAATTCAATTGACTTGAGCCATGTTTTTGGACTGTGGGAGGAAACCGGAGAACCCGGAGTAAACCCACGCGGACACGCGGACACGCGGAAACTCCACCCAGATGGGGATTCGAACCGGGAATCCCTAGCGCTGAGAGGTGAATGTGCTAACCACTAAGCCACCGTGCCACCCTCATTTGAACATACTTTGGTTAATTTAAAAAAATGTATATAAAAATGTCTTGGTTGCATTTACCATATGCTACACATAATTTACCTTTAAACCTTAACTTTGTAATTTATATTGTATGTATTAATCTGTAATTGTCTCTGCAGCATGTGCCATTTCAATTAATGCTGGCTGTTGGCACAGCAGTAATCGGCTCCTTACAGTTTGGCTACAATACTGGTGTCATCAATGCACCACAAGTGGTAAGTGTGACCCATCTTTATCCTGATTATAAATAGCAGTTTGAGCACCTTAAAAGAAAAATTAACAAATGCTCTGCAAGGTCCAAACTTTTGCTTATGTTAAATAAAAATTATATATATATGTAACAACTTATCAACATTATTAATTGCATTTTTAGGACAATCAAACAAAAATCCTTTCATTTTTATTATATAGGCTTCTCTCGTTAATGTAGTTGTCTATTAATAAACAAGCCTGACCTGTCAAGAGGTCCTTATCATGCTACGCCTCTTTCCCATACCATAGATGGTAATTCAGCTTTGGTAATGTGCATTGTATTCACTAAAGTAAATCTAAACTACAACAGTGAAACCTTTTTTTAAGCACCAATATATGCAATAAGTAAAACTTACTTAACAGGAATTTTGACAGACATGACAAGGATGGGTATCCATGTTCATTTTACAAATGTTTATTAATAAATGCTGGAGGTAATCAAAGTGCCCATTTATGATGTCTGTCAAAATTCCTGTTAAGTAAGTTTTACTTATTGCATAGAT
This sequence comes from Corydoras maculifer, assembly GCA_019802435.1. Classification (NCBI taxonomy): domain Eukaryota; kingdom Metazoa; phylum Chordata; class Actinopteri; order Siluriformes; family Callichthyidae; genus Corydoras; species Corydoras maculifer. The sequence goes on along the minus strand of JAFMOD010000550.1, from coordinate 752,575 downwards.
TAGTGCTTCAATGTTTGTACCCATGTTCATTTTACAAATGTTTATTAATAATTAAATAATCAAGGGCGGCACGGTGGCTTAGTGGTTAGCACGTTTGCCTCTCAGCGCTAGGGATTCCTGGTTCGAATCCCCATCTGAGTGGAGTTTCCATGTTCTCCCTGTGTCTGCGTGGGTTTCCTCCGGGTTCTCCGGTTTCCACCCACAGTCCAAAAACATGGATCAAGTCAATTGAGTTCTCCAAATTGCCCCATAGAGTGTGTCTGTGTGAGTGAGTGTGCCCAGCGATGGATTGGCGCCCTGTCCTGGGTGTATCTGCCCAGCGCCCGAGACGTTCTCCCCTGGACCCTAATAGAGGATAAAGCGGGAGATAATGAAGGAATGGATGAATGAATAAATAATCAAGTCTAATATTTTGCTGGAGCTAATCATGCACATCTGCCCATTTATCATGGCTGAGCGCAGCACTATGCTAATAAGATCTTTGTAGCTAGAGAATGAAGAACGTCTAGCTACAGTGCTGTATGTCTTGTGTGTATTAAGTTGCATGTAGACTACCTAGTTCTTTAGATTTTATTTACACATTTTTTATTGTAGATCATTGAGGGCTTCTACAATCAAACATGGTCAGACCGGTATCAAGAGAGCATTCCACCAAACTCTCTTACCACACTGTGGGCCATTTCAGTTGCTATCTTTTCTGTAGGAGGGATCTTTGGCTCCTTCTCTGTAGGACTATTTGTCAATCGTCTGGGCAGGTAGGATTTAAAAATCTTTAAGTTCTGTACAAAATCTAAGACTCTCAGAGGGTTGCTAAATGCTTGTTTTACTTCTTATCTTTTTGCAGGAGGAATTCGATGCTAATTGCGAATATACTGGCTTTTATAGCAGCTGCTCTAATGGGTTTCTCTAAGATGGCAGCATCATGGGAGATGTTAATTTTGGGTCGACTGATTATTGGTCTTTACTCAGGCCTATCTACAGGCTTTGTGCCCATGTATGTAGGTGAAATTGCTCCAACTTCTTTACGTGGGGCACTTGGTACGCTACATCAGCTGGGCATTGTCATAGGCATCCTAATGGCACAGGTAAAAAAAAATCATCAGGGAAATGCTTAAATTAATTTCTATCACAGCGAGTTTGAACCCCCTGATTTAAGATTGCATTAATATTTGGTTCAAATACATTGATGAATAACTTTTTTGCATATTGTACCTTTTGCTTGCAGGTTTTTGGTATTGAGTACATCATGGGCAATTCCACAATGTGGCCATTTCTGTTGAGTTTCACCTTCATCCCAGCTGTGATTCAATGCGCCTTGTTGCCTTTCTGTCCAGAGAGTCCACGCTTCCTCCTAATTATACAAAATGAGGAAAATAAGGCCAAAAGTGGTAAGTGCTTGAAACACCACTATGTCTATGCAACCATCCTATAATTTCTGTCAAGTCATCATCTTGCTGGTTGCGGGTTCTTGTAGTTCTGAAAAAGTTGCGGGGCACTGAGGATGTGGGAGACGACATTCAGGAAATGAAGGAGGAAAGCCGGCAGATGATGAGGGAGAAAAAGGTGACGATACTGGAACTGTTTCGGTCTCCACTTTACCGTCAGCCTCTCATTGTTGCCATTATGCTACAACTCTCGCAGCAATTCTCAGGCATCAATGCAGTAAGTTTGACTTATATGCCTTTTTTCTTCAAAACATGAATTATACATTGAATGAATGAATTACTGATATCATAATAATGAAGACTGCTTTTTGCAGCATTCATTTCCAAAAAAGTAAAACATTACAGGCAGACATGTGATATCCATCAAGATGTATCCAGTTGAGTGTTTATGTGCATAAGCCTTTTCTCATCATCCATTTTCTAAGCCACAATTCCTAATTAGGTTTGTAGGAAGTGCTGAAGCGTTTCCTTGCACTCATTAACTGAAATTCAGACAATAGACAGGTCACCAGTTCATCACAGCACAAACACATTTATATCGAGAGGCAATTTAGTATCACCAGATTACCTGAATTGCATGTATTTGGAATGTGGGAGAAAACAGGGCTTAAAGCACCTGGAAGAAAATTACACAAGTACATGGAGAAAATGCAAACTCTACACAGGAAGAACCTTGACTGTCTGCAGAAAATTGAACCCAGGGCCTTCTTGATGTGATGTAACAGCACTACCCACTACACTACGCATATTAGCTGGGAATATATATTTATTATATTTATAAAAAAAATGATTATTTGATCCAGAGTTTATAATACAATTTCTGATACTGACAGTGTTTGACGATCAATACAGTGTTTAATCAATACAGTTAGTTTAATACTCAGTACTTAACTCTGCTTCATGCTGGTTAACAACTGCACTCACTACCTCACAAGTCTATGTCCATATTTAATTTGTTGCTATTTACAAATTCTCACTAGTTTCTATTGCACTAACCATTAATTACTGACCTCATCCCACTGCATTTCTCACTTCACTTCAACTCAGGTTACTAGTAACATTTTATTTTAAGCTTAGGGTGTATTAATTTATCCATTCATTTATTCATTCATTATCTTCCACTTAATCCTCTACCAGGGTCACAGGAGGTTCTTCATGCCCATCCATGGGAGAATGTTTTGGCGTAGACAGATACAACCATGACAGGCCACCAATCTATCGCTGGGCACACACTCACTCAGACACACACAACCTATACGGGGCAGTTTAGAGCACTCATTTATTTATTTCCTCATTATTTTCAGCTTAATTCTATACTAGGGTTGTGGGTGGTTCTTCATTCCCATCCAGGGAAGAATGTTTTGTGCGCTGGGCAAATACACCCAGGACAGGGTGCCAATCTATTGCAGGGCACACACTCACACACACACACACACACACACACACACACACACACACACACACACACAAGCACATTCTATATGGTTCAATTTAGAGCATTCAATTCCAGGGTGTATTAAATGGTTATTTAAACGGTACTACTGTTTACTACTGCATGTATTAATCATTAATCAACGTACGTACATGTATTGTACGTAATTTTGATAAAAACGTTGACTTTGGCTTTGACTTTTGGATCTGGAGTCACCTCTGGATTTTGTTGCATTGCAGGTGTTTTACTACTCCACAAATATATTTAAAAAAGCAGGAGTGGCCCAGCCAGTCTATGCCACAATTGGGGCTGGAGTAGTAAATACAGTTTTCACCATAGTATCTGTAAGTTCCTATCACCTGCTACACCTACTTTTAGAATAACTAATGTTATAACAGTTACATGTTTCAGGTTTCTTATCCTACTTAAATATTTTACTATAATACTGTATTAGCATTTGTTTGTCCAATGCATGCTATTGGTTACCTGGATCACAAAGTGTAACTCTTTTTTATTATTTGCAGCTTATTGTGGTGGAGCGAGCTGGCCGAAGATCTCTGCACCTCATCGGGCTGATGGGAATGGCTGTATCTGCTGTTTGTATGACCATCGCCATGGCACTGACTGTAAGTGCTAAATGTTTTAGCTTCATTGTAGAATTTTTTTTATTTCATCTTCATCATTGTTGTTAAAAGATAACAGCTATATTTATGTTTCCCTTCATAGGATCAAGTCCCATCTCTTTCATATGTCAGCATCGTGGCAATTTTTGTATTTGTAGCATTCTTTGAAATTGGACCAGGTCCTATTCCATGGTTTATTGTAGCGGAACTATTCAGTCAAGGCCCTCGACCTTCTGCTATTGCCGTGGCTGGTTTCTCCAACTGGTCAGCCAACTTTCTAGTTGGAATGTGCTTTCCGTATGTGGAGGTATGGAGATAACACACTTGCCCTTGCTCTTCTGTCAGATTTTTTTGCAGGTCTAACAAGACTTTTTGTGTTTATCTTTTCAGCAACTGACAGGAGCATACGTCTTCATCATCTTCACCGTGTTACTGCTCATCTTTTTTGTCTTCACATATTTCAAGGTGCCTGAAACTAAAGGACGGACTTTTGATGAGATCGCTGCAGTCTTTCGGAAGAATGCAGACAAGTATGATCAAAATGATCATAACGCACTGGGCTCAGACTCTCAACTCTAAGCTTGCACTTCACTGTCTTTACAATCACATAGATCTGGCCAGTGGCTTTCTATAACATTTAGATTTTAGATTATATTGCCCCTAAGGATAGAAGCACTATTATGGGTAAATTAAACAGCCGAGTGGCTGAGATAGGAAGCTTGTCGCTGATTGTTGGTGGCAGAATTTTTTTTTTACACACATAATATTTTTATAAGAATGTTTTTTTTTTAATTTTGTCGAAAATAGATTATTTTTAACACATTTATCTATGTGACACTATCATGATCTATGTACTGAGTTCTAGAACTAAGGTTTAGGCACTATTCATTTAAAAAAGTAACTACTGGTTTTATTCATTTTAAGTATGTGATAGTATTTATTAATGTACTAATAAATAACAAAAATGTTTTTTAAAAAGCAACACAGTCCATTTTTGCCAGCTCCTCAGTAAGAAAGTTGCTTTTGGCTATAGTGAAAGTTGCTATAAGTCACTAAATAGCGTTATCACTTAATTTGCATAATTCAGTTGTGTGTTTACGGACTAAAACATCGTGATACAAAAGAAATTGAGGAAAAACATGCTAAATAAATTTGTAGTCGCCAAAAAAGATGTTTAGCTTTTCATAGAAATGCACACACAGTGGACGAGGTAAATGACGGTCACTGTGTAAGATAAACCTATTTATTTGATATTAATATTACCAAGGTATCTCATCAGATAGTTTAGTGACCAGCCACATGCTGCTTAAAAAATCTAAAGTCACCTTGTTCTAGCAGAGTTGAGGAGAAATCCTGGTTTTCAGTATTTTTAGTTTTTAATTAAACTCTTTTTTATAGTTGGTTGACACTGTCAAGTGTGAACTGAAACAAATGTACATTCTGGAATTAAAAATTAAATAAAATTATATTTTGATATTTAATGAAAAACCTCTACAGTCTGTGATAGACCTGACAATGTGTAGGACATTGTGTAGGTCTTTTATTCTGTACCCCTACTTTTTTCACCAGTTTAAAAAGCCTTATGAGTGGACAAATAATCTTTGGTTGAATTAGTTTAACCTAAAATATAAGCAAAGTTCAACCTATTTAAAAAGATATCACAGGAGTAACAAGAGAACATACAATATAAGTAAGGGGATGTTTGTGACCTTGCTAAATCAGTGGATGACTGTAAAAAAAAGTATACACAATTTCACGACTTTAATTTGGGGCAATAACATAAAAGTTTCAATTAACCTAAACCATGACAAACTAAGCTGGATGAACATTTACATTTACATTTATTTGGCCCAAACCAGGATGTTAACTAAGGTTGATTAAAGTTGAACTACAATTAACCTCAATGGAAATGTATTATTTGGAGGGACCACCAGGAAAAGAGCTTTTAATGACTTCTAATCATAAATGTTATTGCTCAGCACTTTAGGGACATTGACTAATTCTATGCTCTGTGGTCAAATTAAATAGAAAAAAAGTAGTAAGTAGTAAATATTCTTGCAAAAAATAATTTAAGATATATTAAAATTCACTAACAATCTTAAATTTATATATTTTCTCCAATCTAATAAGGTGTTATACGACAATTAAGCGATATATTGTTATTAAAAATCCGGTTTTACAATCAAAAGTTTTTTTTTTTTTTTTTTTTTTTTTTGCTTCAGAATAGTTAAGTCAGTTGAGAATTTTGCTTTAATAATTGTCATTATTTAGCTTTACCACTGATGCCAATGATGTTAGGTCTTTTTCATACTGTGTATACAACTATTAAAATTGAACATCACACTTGTAAGTCCCTTTGGATGTAAAGGCAACTGCTAAGTGACTTAGGGCCCTATTGTAGTGATATTTAGTAAAGTGTCAAACACCTACCATGCAGCTTTATGAAGGGCACATACGTGTGTGTTTGCTATTGCGATGATGGGAAAAGTATTGCTTGCATAGTGCAAAAAGTGTTAAATACATTTATTAATCTCTTAATTTTTTCATGGGTGTGTCTTGGGAGTAACGTGCAAAAAAAACAATCAGTGCGTCACTTGGACTTTGGTGGGTTGCTGTTTTATTGATGCAACCTGTGCTGGCCCATGAGGCAATTTATTTTACTGTAAATCAAGAATACACAATATAGTTTAGACTATGTATGTAGTGTTAACTCTGCATTCACTGCAAAAATGCAGTAATACCTAATAGCTTTCATTGGAATTAGGCAGACACCTGTGTTGACAATTCATTTGCCAAGATTGCAATTGGTTGTTTTCAGTCAGTGGCACACTTCTGTTTTCCGGCGAAAATAGCAATATACTAGAAATTTACATGGACACACCTCGTTTCAAGTCCACCACACCCATCAGTGTAGATATATTCACAAACACCGTTGCTATTTAAACAACACAGGCAGAAAGCCTGGAATTAGACTGTCGACAGGGTATAAGATAGTAACGAGCATCGCAACGCACCTTGTGTAAGATCGGGCATGTAAATGTAGCATCAAATATTTACCTTAACCTCTGTGAGTATGTAGTTGTGTTATACACAATAGCTGCTGGTTGACCTTATATTTATAAATTGTCTTTAAACTGTTAATGATAGAAGCAACATTTCAGTCAATGTGTTTCTGCCTGTAAAGTTTTTACCTTTGCCCCTTTACTTGTAACATTTTAGCATGTTATTGGAGTCAAATCACTGCTAATGCACTATTTGCATTTTTCTTCATCTATTCCGTATAAATAACCCGGTTGTTAAAGCCCTAAGGTCCATGAATTTAATTTTTTTGTTTAAATGGACCAAGTCTTTAATCTCATGCATTCACATATGATTCTACACATTTTACATTACGCTTACAGAATAAGTACAGTATTTATATAGATTGTTACATTATCTTAATAAAATGTTTATTTATTACATTAGTTATAATCACAGTTTCTACAATGTCTTCAGTGATGTACGTGTGTTAAAGATTTCACACTTCTTTGTGTTTCATAGCTCACTGCTTAATTATTATGTGAAGATTTATATATTGCGGTTGTTGTGGAAGTTGTTTTACCACAGGACAGATTGTTTAAATAAACCAACCTTAAAGTATTTATATCAGTACTACTTAAACTGCTTATTCAGTATAAAACTTGATGAAATCCTAAAAATGTGTGAACAAAATGTATTGACAACAAGAGCAGCCGTATAAAATTAAATAATGTGCCAAGCCAAGATTTTTGTAAAGTCATTCTTTAATATTTGTAATTAATAGCAATAAAGAATGTATACAACAACTGAAGCAGCTGTGTGTGTGTGTGTGTGTGTGTGTGTCCCCCCCCCCCCCCCCCCCCCCCCCCCCCCCCCCCCCCCCCCCCCCCCCCCCCCCCCCCCCCCCCCCCCCCCCCCCCCCCCCCCCCCCCCCCCCCCCCCCTTTTTAACACATACTATGTGTAAAGTGTTTTTAGTGACTAATTATAACTATTGTTTATAGTTTACTACTGTTAACAAACAGTAGCCAAACACTGTACATGAAAAAGTTAAACGTTACAGAACATATATGTTTATTTTGTATTTGGTAATGTAAGAAAGTACCATTTTTCTGTGCTAGACCAGTAACATTCAAAATATTTGGAAACAATCACAAGTACTGGTGATTTAGCTAAATAACTTAAAATGTATTTATTATTTATATTTAAATTTAAAAATCCCAATTATTATGTACTTAAATAAACACTGCTGATGTGATGTAAGAAGGCACACACTTTGATGGGTAGGGCGTTTCAAATTCAGAGGAAAATAATTCTGGGGCAAACTTTGGAACCTCTTTGCTTTCAGACAAGAGAAGGAAATTGTGATTACCGTGACTACAAGTAAAAGATTTTGGTAAAAGATTTTCTTGCTTGACTGTTAAAATGATTTGCTTCTTATAAGAATATCTAAATGCAATTGTTAACTAAAATAATGTTAAAATGTACAATGAAGATTTTTGAGGTGCACTGGAAAGAAATTCTGTGTTTCAGTTTGTTTAGATGCTTATTCATTGTTGCTGTGGTTCTATCAACAGTAATTACTTTGTGGCAGGCATTAGTATGTAAAGCCCTTAATATACATGTACAAATGGGGGGAAAAGTAAGGAGGAAATTAGTGGATTGGTAGTTGCTCTGGTGTAATCTGTGAGTATATATACTCACAGATTACATGTATATATGTATGTATATAATTCTTAATTTGTCAGTTAAAAAGCACAAATCTCTAGGTTATACATTTTAATGATCATAGAGTTATAAAGTTATTCTAATGAACACAAGCAATCATTAGCAAAAGAAAGAAATTACCTTCAAAACTATAGAAATATCAGAATCGGAAACAAAATCAGACTTTATTTGCCAAGAAAGTTTACACATACAAATATTTTTTCTTTTGTCCTTTGGAAAATATATATATCTATAGTTTTAAAGGGAAGACAGTGTGTAAAGACAAATTATAATAAGTTTTGGTAAAGAAAGAAATTTAGTGCTGCAGTGCCAATTTGCTATGATCAGTGAAGCTTAATCTCAATGTTGCTGGAAATGTTTTATGTGATACCTGAAATCAGATGCTCAAAAGTTAGCAAAGATTTTGAAAACAAATACAGTCTGGTGTTAGTAGTTATAGGTTTATCTGTTTTGCGTTTTGGTTTAGTGTTTTTATTTTTTTGTTTTGTTCCCTGTGGCTGGAAGGTTTCTAGTTTTGTGCCTTTGTTGGTTGTATTTGGGTTAGAAAGGGGCATTTATCCCGTTTTCCTGTTTGTTAATCTAGATAAGCTGAGATCGTGTGTGTTTATTTTGATACTTTTGTTTGCTCAATGTTTTTAGATCACTGCGTTCTGCTGAGTATTTAATTGTTATGTTTGGATATGCTTACCTTGTAATTTCCTGTAATTTTTCTTGTGTTGATTTTTTTTAACTCTTCCGCCTTTCAGTTGTCTACTTTAGGGTTTTGTCTCCACCAAGTGGCACCTCATGTTTTGTTCCGTTTAGTTTTTGCACACATTTGTGAAATTTGTTCATAAACTAGATTATTTACAACAAGTTCGGGTGGGGGGGGTGGGGGGGGTCAGCAATTATTATCAACAAAACAAAGTGCTCACATTTGCATTGTAATGTAATGTAACTGTATATTATGTGATGTCAGTGAGAGAAAATAATAAAAGAATGCAACTACAGTAAATATATCTCACTTAGTTGTGACATCTGATGTATGAGATACTCATCATTTTGGCTTTAAATATTTGGTGGAATATTTGGTGATTTTAGGAGTGTATACAGTGAAACATAGTGAAGATTTATGAAATTTGAAAATGCCAACGTTAATGGTAACATTTAATTTGTACAGAACGGTTAGAATTTTAGACAAAATACACTTTTAGTACTATTTCTGTACTATGATATATTATGTGTTGTTTATGACTCAAAACACTGAAAATAAATGTATAACATTGGCATGGTTTTGTCGTACTGTAGCAGGTGTGCACAGTTACAGAAATTTCACCAAATTGCTGTAATAAAACATTGCATTTTTAAATTATTTAAATATTTAAAATATTTAGCTTAAAGATGTGTCATTATTGGTGACATTGTTCCACTATGACATACTGTATATTCAAATATATTTACAAATATTCGTTTTTCATCATATGCAGATGACATAGAGTTATGAATCAGCTTAAACAATATGATGTTTATAAAGTCATTAAGATAAAATACTATTTAAAAATGATTTACTTTATTTAGGTAAATTTGAATTCTTGTAGTTGGAAGCAAAAACTTAATAATCATAAATAACGATGTTATATAACGATAAACGATGTTACTGTTAACCAAACTGACTTGTTTGGGGCCATGCTTGTAGTACCTTGTACAGTACAGTACCTTGTTCAACGCGCACATTAATGATATTGCTAGGACCGCATTATCCAGCATTGTGGATGTTATATTTCCAAGCTAAAACAGTTTAAAAACTACTAAAACTAAATTGACATAATGTGCTAATTATTCACTACATAAAAACCCAAATGGTGGTTTGCATGTTAGACAATCTAATGTGCTCATATATACATGGATATTATACTAGATTGAAAGGTTTGAAGTTAGGTGTGAACATAAAACTGATAATAGGTCATTTTTACCTACTTAAGGTAATGTTGTTATAATTGTTTATAGTGCAAAACAGAATAATGCAATTACATACAGCATGTTAACTATGTGAGATGGCCAAGTCAATCTTTTAACTAAGATTTTTACCTTGACAATATATAAACAAGATCAGTATCAGAGTGTGTATTTATGGGTGTGTATATGTGTGCTTATAGGTGTGTGTGTATGTGTGTGTGCACATGGATAAAATTAAGTGTGAAGGATTTAGGTGTATGTGTGTCAATTAAATGCCTGGCGTGGGGATGTGGGTGTTTAAACGTGTGCCTGAGTGAGTGTCTCTGTTAGGGTGGGTAAAGGGGGTGAAGGGGGTATAGGAGCACACATATGTGTGGGAGCATGTGTGTATGAAGATAAAAAATTCTGCCCTGGTTTTTTCCTCATCAACATTTCATAGTGCAAATGCTGTTTTCATTAAATATACATTTGGCACATTCTGGTCTTTCTGGGATTTTTTTTCATCTGCTCCCTGCTGAACTTGAGTGTGGCTTAAAACCCTCCACCTGACTAGTGATGTAACTGAAGAAACCTGACTTGCTGATACTGTCCTAAGTTTCCTTATGGTTTCCCTTTATGGTTATTGGGCTCTTATACACAGTTTAGTTGTTCTGGATAAAGACTGTTTCTTTCTGCACCAGTTATTATTTGCAACATATAACTTATAGCCTGACCTGAAAATGTGACTTCTCCTTCTATCTTTCTCCTACCTCCACTTAATAACAGTGTGGGAACATTTTTTATTAATCTTTTTTTGGGTAAGTGAGACTTATAGTGGATATGCAAATAATAAGTAGTAATATAGGCCTCAGAAGGCTTCAGAAGTATGCATACATTATGCCTGACTTTAGGCAGCTCTTTTATGAGTACACTTTTTCCACAATTCCCAGAAAGATAATTGGATTGAAATATATGAAATGTGTGTGCGTATGCGTGTGTGCATGTGCGCATGGTTGTGTAGCTGTTGCTGAGAACATGAAGTGTTAGTCTTTGATGTCTGTTCTCACAAGATGTCATGAAGGATCAATGGCTTAACAAATCAAAAGAGAGGAAGAGAGGATGTCTGGTTTCTGATTCAGAAGATGAATATTGTAGTATTTCTAGATTGAGACTCTGTCATCAATCAATTCAGATTGATAACTCCACACCCTAACCCCTGAGATACCATATATACATTCATTCATTCATTATCTTCCGCTTTATCCTCTATTAGGGTCACAGTGGGGTTCCCCATGCCCATCCAGGGGAGAACGTTTCGGGTGCTGGGCAGATACAGATACACCCAGTACAGTGCGCCATATATATATATATTTAAAGTATCATGTGTTTAGCCTTTCTACATTTAAACACAATATATTTTCTAAAAATTTTTTACTTAAGATTTTATTAAATATTAGTTGCAGCATTAGCCACAAGGTCTGTTTTCACCTTTAAATTTAACTTTTTGTCTTTATTCTAATTCCCTTACCACTACGGCTTTAAGATCTTACTGTGACAACCTTTGCCTCAATCCTTTGGGTGTTTGGTCAAGCACAGGTAGTATTTAAGTTGTGGTAACAGGACATGGGCTGACTGATTGTGAAATTTTTTTTTAAATTTTTCAGGATTGTCAGGTGAGGACAGTGGGGAGGTTGTAGTCATTATTCATTCATTCATTATCTCCCGCTTTATCCTCTAGTAGGGTCGCGGTGGGGTTCCCCATGCCCATCCAGGGGAGAACGTTTCGGGCGCTGGGCAGATACACCCAGGACAGGGCGCCAATCTATCCCTGGGCACACACTCACTCACACACACACACTCTATATGGGGCAATTTAAAGAATTCAATTGACTTGATCCATGTTTTTGGAAACCGGAGAACCCGGAGGAAACCTACGTGGACACGGGGAGAACATGGAAACTCCACCCAGATGGGGATTCGAACCGGGAATCCCTAGTGCTGAGAGGCGAACGTGCTAACCACTAAGCCACCGTGCTGCCCTGTAGTCATTATATTTTCAACAAATGTCAATGTCAGCATTGTTTTTACTCCATCAGTTGAAGTATATTTGGTGATGATAATTCATTGTTGAAGATTATAATGCATAAACAACACAAAAACTTTTCTTTAAGATACACATATAATGGCAATGGTTTTTCCTTTTTATTGTTTCTTGATGACAGAAGGTTGGAATTTTGGGGAAAAAAAGTTTCATGGCAAAATGAAACAACTGAAAGAACATCTTTCAAGAGTTGTGATTCCATAATTTTGGGGTGTTAGAGTGAGTCTCTACATATCCATGAATTAAATAAGTCTGCTTCTGTCCACACAGCAATTAAGTTACATCTGTTAACGGAAGTCCTTAGTTTAATAATTACTTTGTTACTAAAGTAAAGGACGAGAACAGGTTTGAATGTTTACAATGACTCACTTGAAAACATATTTTGAGAATACTCTGTCCGTGAAGATCGTGGCTGTGTAGCAATGCACTTTGCCACAGTAACTAAGGGCAGGTGCACTTGTTCTTTGTTCCACCTCTGGATTCACCTGAAGACAATTATCGATCACACTGTTGAGTGTATATATACTCAGACCTCCTGACTGTCAGCGCTGGTGCATCATATACCTTAATACTGGAGTTACACACCTCAGAATCACTGCTGGACTTTAACTGTGTACGCTGTAGATAATTCAACAAATGTTTCTAATTTTACATCAGCAAGGTCAAGCAATAAGGTGGATGTGTCTCAAAGAGTTTTTAAAAACTTCCATAGCACTGTTGTGTGGAAATTATCACACAAATAATACCTGCACTGTTGTGATTTTGTGAGGTCCTGACCATTTTAGAACAAAATAAAGAGGACTTACTTTGTATGTAGAGAAATAGATGGACGTGTGGCCTACAATCTGTAAAACAATGAAGGGCATTAATATACAAAGTAGAGATGATAAAATTAACAAAAATAATAGTGTACTTATTAATATTATTATCATGTGAGAATCAAATAATAACAAATTAAAGGGTACTAACAAAGTATGAAACAGATGCAAACACACTTCTGGAAGTTATTCTATCAATCCATAAATATATATCTCCCCGTGTCCACGTGGGTTTCCTCTGGGTTCTCCAGTTTCCTCTGGGTTTTCCAGTTTCCTCCCACACCCCAAAAGCATTGATTCAAAGTAAATAAAAAACATTAAATTGCCCCATATAGTGTCTGTGTGAGTGAGTGTGCCCAACAATAGATTGGCACCCTGTCCTGGGTGTGCTCAGTGCCTGCAATGTTTGGACACACACACACACACACACACACACACACCCCCCCCCCCCCCCCCCCCCCCCCCCCCCCCCCCCCCCCCCCCCCCCCCCCCCCCCCCCCCCCCCCCCCCCCCCCCCCCCCCCCCCCCCCCCCCCCCCCGCGGCTTTTATTTTTAGGCATTTTACCGTTAAAGTGCAATTATAAATAGCTGTGCAGTATGCTAAGCGCACAGCCTCCTTAGCCTTCAGACAAAAACAGAACAGCAGAACAAAGTAAGTTCAATTCAGTTTTATTCTTATATATAATTAAAACACTAATACAGAATTGTCAAGAATAAAGCTTTACAGAAACCCGAAACCACAACACTTGTAGAAATAAAAGAGGTATAGAGCATGCCTTGTTTCTAAAAAAACCAAACAAAATTAAATCGATGCACCAGGTCTGATATTTTAATAAATGTTTCATTTTCCAAGAACCAAGAGAGAACATATGTTCTGCATTGCTACAAAGTAATTTAAATAAAATATTCTATTTTTTTTTTATTTTTTATAAATGCCTAGCTGGGTTTTTTGGGGGGAATATTAAGGGAAAAATCAACACTGTGGGATCAGGTGGACATTTCAGGTGTTTACGTTTAAGTTTGTAGCTATAACTTCAGCTAATTAAATGTTAATTCAGTCCTATTTGTAGTCATTGGTTTAGCTTTATTGTGTTTAGTCTGCTTTAGATAAAATCTATCCAACACGTTTGTAGTAACAGATCAATAATTGCCATGGGAAGCCAAAATCTTATTCAGTATATCATTGTTTGGGGATGTTCATTCCTTTTTCATCTTGCCAGACAATTACATTATTTGCAATATATGAACAAAAGTAGTGGGAGACAATTCTTATTTCCTGAATTCTGGTGTTTTGTTGAGTAACATTATCACTAAATCATGTATTTTAAAATACTGTAGGCTTCCAACAGTTCGGGGAAGGCCCTTTTCTGTTCAGGCATGACTGTGTTCCAATGCACAAAACAAGGTCCATAAAGTGAAAGTTTTGTGTGAAAGAACTTTACTGTCCTGTCCAAAGCCAAGACCTCAACCCCAAAACCTTTGGGGTGTACTGAAGCAAAGATTGCAAACTGAAATGGCAAAATAGTAAAAGTGGATTAATATAAATATTTGTGGTTATGTGGAGAATGTGTTATGGGGTAAAAATGGTGATGTGGATGGTATAAAGCTGCAGAAATGTCTGTGATAGCCAAATATCTGTGATAGCCAAGTATCTGCTACAAAAAGGAACAGAACAGAAGAATAGAGGCTTCAGTGTTGTGCTGCTTAGAGACTGTGGCTCTGTCCAAAAGCTGGAAGCAGCACAGACTGTATATGTAATTATTTGGTTAATTGTCACAAATGTAAAAATGAATATTCTTTCAAGTTTAATCTTTTCAAGTTTATTTCAATTTGATATATTAAATTTATGGGGCTGAATGATATGAATGAATGATATTACATTTATATTTCTGTAGTTTTATTGCAATTTTTCTTATCAGTGATGCAATGAGCAGGAAACATGCAATTCATGTTTCACTTTACAATATAAATACCACTCCTGATCTAGAATTTAGCTGAAAAGCAACAGTTTATATTTTGAAGGCTATATCAATGTGACATTAAGGTCAACAGGGGTTCTAGGAATTTATGCAAGTTGAAATGGATAAGACAAGGGCAAACCTAAGATGTGTTTGTCTCTTGCCAGTGAAAGGATAGTTTTTTTCCTATTACAACCTTATTCAAGGTGAATGTTTTACACTTTTTTAAGTGCTGAAGACATAGGCTCAACCTGAAAGCTAGTTAATATTTACAGGATTATACTGGTATACTTTAAAATTCCACTTGAGTTTATTTATATTGCAGATAGTAGTCAATGTTCTATTGTCTTTATAAGTTACTGTGCTAATTAAAGAGGCTTACATTACAATAATTAATTGTTGACAGTTATTTCTTTGTTCATTTTTAGATTTTTACTATTAGATAATATGTTATTCAGTTAGATAATATTCTCCAAATTGCCCCATATAGAGTGTGTATGTGTGCGTGTCTGTGTGAGTGAGTGTGTGCCCAGCGATAGATTGGCACCCTGTCCTGGGTGTATCTGCCCAGCGCCCGAAACGTTCTCCCCTGGATGGGCATGGGGAACCCCCCCACGACCCTAATATAGGATAAAGCGGAAGATAATGGATGGATGGAGTTAGATAATATTTAGAAATAAAACCATAGTGCAAGAACAAAAGAGCAACATTAACTGTATATAGATCTGTAATTGCAACACTATTGCAGCACTATTTTAAGATTCAGCTTAATTAAACATTAGCTTAATTAAAGTACAAAAATATACATACAAATGGATTTTAATTTTTTTTTTTTTTTAGTTGAGAGTAGTTTTTTTAGTTTCTTTATTCTGTACAGATAAGTAACACATTTTAAGTAATGCTAGGGCAAATCCTGTAATTCCTGAGACGTGACATAATACTCAGTGTAAAACTCATTTAACAAAGACCTTATTGATATTGTATAATATTCCATAACACTAAATTCAGGCTTGTGCCTGTTTATGTGCATTTCTGATCTCTACATTGCAAAGCAATGTTCAGAGAAAAACATTTTTAGGATTAGAAAAAATATAATGATTGGGGTTATGCCAGTCATATAGGATAGTAATTCTCAAATAAATGTCTAGATATCTAACCCACAATGCATGGAAACATTACATTATGCCAAATATCAGTTTAGTTTCTGCTAGATCTTTCTTCTAAGAAAATTAGTATTCCAATAATGTATTTAAAACCTTTTCCTAAATCATTGTGTTTTTAAAGAGCAGTTATTGACCTTGATTTCCAAGCTGATAGAAAAGCCTGATAATAACAGGCAAAGAGGAAACACTATGCCAGGTTTCCAGTTCATTGCAGGGTGAATACACATATTCATAAACTCAAACATGAGCACAAGTTATTATGTAAACCTTGCATGTTTTTAGACTGTGGAAATAAACTAGTGATTCTGAAAAAAAAAATCTACACAAACATAGAAATAACATGCAAACTCCATACAGTTATGACCGACCTTACAACAACATAGGGCACCATAAAAGCAATAAAGCTTTAAATCACTTTCCCATGATTTATTCACATTAATATACAACGTGAACTGCCTTGTTTTTATAAAACAGTTACGAACACACTATAATGAAAAAAACAAGGTTTGATTCAGAAAAGACGCTTACACAAAGCAATCTAGTCCGGTTTTTAAAGTGAACATTGATCGCTGAGTAACGGGATACCGGCTTAATGCTTATCGGGAATCCCCTCGCTGTTTATATTAATCTGTATTGCCATTTATGGTACATGATTTAAAATAATGCATTGTGAATCATGCATTGATATGAATGTGAAGTGGTCAGAGGTGTGCATTATTTCTAAAAATGGATTTAAGGACCATATTTACCCATTTTATAATGCACTATATTTGAATTGTAGTTTCTGTACTTTAAAATCATTATATGTTCCTTTTCTTTTCGTTTACGCCAGTCAATTTGCACTTCAGAATTTTGACAATTTTTTAACGTTTTTTAAAAAAAATGATCTAATGAAGGATATCATTCATTTTCCCACCCATTTAAACATTTACATGTTAATGATTTACTAAGAAAAAGTGTATATTTTATCTTTCACTGATTTAAATGGACATCTGTTGTTTCATTTATCTCAATTAGTATTGTTTACCATTTGTGTGGTTTTACTCTGCCATTTCCTTTGGTTTCTTTATATCAGTCACCTCTACTGGCAGAACACATTCATTTGTTCAGTGATTAAAACAGTAGATCCGGGTATTAGCTTTGGTCTTATTATCAGCATGTTACAGTATCTAACTTAGCAAACAGAAACTATTTTTTCCATTAAACTTCAAGTTTAAGCAAAGACAAATGTGAAAGGTGACATTAAATAAATTTGTTTCCTGGTCCCTCATAACTGTCCTATAACTTCATAAGTGCTCTAATGGTCTGATATTGTCTTTTTTTTTTTGCACCAGTCTTATATATATATATATATATATATATATATATATATATATATATATATATATATATATATATATATATATATATATATATATATATATTGCACAAAATATTAAATACATTAGAGAAAATACTAGATTAGAAATAAAGATTCTCCATCATATGAATATCTTTCAGTTTATGGACATAGATGAGAACACAAGTCAAAACCCAGCTACATTATAGAATTTTCAAACCTAATCATTATCCTATCCTTAGTTGTTTTTTAAAGATGCCAAGTTACTCCACCATACAGACAAAGTTGGGAAGTTTGTTACACCATCACCTTAAATAAGAGATATAACATATTTCTGTTTCTCTGGGTGACATGTAATGGATGAGTGTCCACATCCAATTGACTGTTTAGAATAGCATAATATATTGTGAGCATAATATATGAATGGATCAGTTTGGTAATGCACCAGGCATAAGCAGTCAGAATATCCAGTACTGTCAGCCATAAATGATAAAACAGATCTACTGTGTCGGAGCTTGTCTGCCAGGTTTTGAGTAGCTTGAGGGCTGATGCTAATTGGCTGCTGTATGTCTGCACTAGGACCACAACTGTCAGTCAGAACCTGGATGAACTCTGACTAATGTAAAGCAGTGAACACTTGGTCTTCCATCCAATTATTTCTACTTAAAGACTTTAGAAGTTTGGAGGGGTCCTGCCACTTCAGTCTACTTTTTATATCAGAACTTATACTGCGACTTTAATGATAATGGGATGATTTTTAGTGATGTTTCGTATTTTAAAGTGCTTCTACAAAAAGGCCAGATAACAATACCATAGTTTTAACTTAAGTTTAAAACATATTACTAACAGAGGCAATAGCCATTTGGGGAGAATTATTATTGTA
Source organism: Corydoras maculifer (assembly GCA_019802435.1). Taxonomy (NCBI): domain Eukaryota; kingdom Metazoa; phylum Chordata; class Actinopteri; order Siluriformes; family Callichthyidae; genus Corydoras; species Corydoras maculifer. The sequence continues at coordinate 734,154 of JAFMOD010000550.1, read as the reverse complement.
ATAAAGCTGTAACATTAAATAAACGAATAAATTCATAAACCAAACCTTGCTTCACAAGTTCTCTTGTACTGTGAGGACAATTATTTTAATTTAAAATAGGAATAAATGAGGGCTCACATGGTCAGTCACGTTTCTAAATTTGAGTTATAATCAACCAATCTATAAAAAACATAGAAACTAAAGTCATTTAACAAAGCTCTTCTGTGGCACAAAGCAACCCAGCAAGTGTCAAGAGCAAAATGAATGGTGAAGCATATGAGTGCATTGGTGCAAAAATAAATTGGGTGGTTACAAGCCAACTTGCTGCATGCAGGTGAGTATTTACAGAGTTCTGCTTATGTTTTCAGTGCTCTCTTGTCTTTAATTTTGCAAACTGGTTTTGCGGTTTAAGGAAACTTCTAGTCTGATCCGAGACTGCCCTCTGTGCCACCAACTCCACACCAGTAGAGAACAACTGGTAAAGTAAGAGAAGTAATGCATCTCACCAGTGGCTTGTCTTAGTTGTATGTGTCTCCATGCAGTTGTGACACTGGAGAAAGTGAGAGGAAGAAAGAGCATTGTCAGCATCAGTTTCAATGCCAGACACAGTGTGTTGGGAGACCCACAAGTGCCCTCTAATAGATTTAGTTTATCACTAAAATAATTATTTGAGTCTGGGAAATCCTGTCTCCAGTCAAATATTTCTTACTGAATAGAGTATTGTAAATTACTTACTTCTGTGAGGTCATATTCACATTGAAACTTATTCCCTGAATTAAAAAATAATATGCTCTGGAATGTGCTGTTATTGCGTGAATAATTATTCCAGATCAAGTTGTAATTCATGACTCATGCAAGCAGGTTTATTTCATCATTCTCAACACCTTCTCAGATCTGTGCTTAACTTTGCTCGCACGTATTCTATCTCAAAGTACCCAGCTCTCTGGGAAGGAGAGGATAAGGCAAAAGCAGCAGGAGGCTAAGGCAAAAAAATATGAAATTGGTTTCAGCTGTGCGAGAAAATGGGTAGTGTGTGAATCTGACATAGGATATTGCTATAAATATAAAGAGGCAATGAGATAAGTAACATTTCAGTACATAGATCTTCATTTCAGATTCCATCCAGGATGCTGCATCCAGCTGAAATCATTTTTGTACGGTCCACTTATATTTCAGGTATATTCACATTGTTAGAGATATTTGTATTATATTTGTTTAATGTTTAGAACAATATGTTTAATTATAACTACATAGAACAATTTGGATATAATTTGTATTGGAATGGTATTAATATGGCTTCAATAAACCACAGTGCTTTAACAGAAATAGCTTCCAATAAAAAGTAACAAAGTTTTTATATTTGTAATTACTGTTATCTTTCTGGGCATGGTAACTTAGTGGTCAGCACTAGGGATTCCCGGTTCGAGTTTCCATGTTCTCCCCGTGTCCGCGTGGGTTTCCTCCGGGTTATCCGGTTTCCTCCCGTAGTCCAAAAACATCGATCAAGGTCAATTGAATTCTCCAAATTACCCCATATACAGTGTGTTTGTGTGAGTGAGTGTGTGCCCAGCGATAGATTGACGCCCTGTCCTGGGTGTATCTGCCCAGCGCCCGAAACGTTCTCCCCTAGATGGGCAAGGGGACCCCCCCACAACCCTAATAGAGGATAAAGCGAAAGATGATGGATGGATGGATGGATGGATGGATGTTATCTTTCTTACAACGTAAATTCTAAAACATTTGGTGTAAAATCAGCATCAATCTATCCATCACCATCTAGCCCACCTACTTCTGTGAAAAGATTCATATTTCTGACAGTTGCCTTATTTGCCTTGTAATAAATATCTTTTGAACATATGCAACATTAAAACAGGTACTTTAGAAAAAACATTTTTATGTAGCTTTTGGGGAGGCACACTGGTGTAGTGAGTAGCACTTCTGACTCTGACAATCCTAATCTGGGTGGATTTTCCCTCCACAGGCCAAAAACATGAATTTAAGGTAAATTGGCTGCTCTAAATTGCTCCTAGCTAAATTGCCCCTAATAATAGCTAATAGTGTGTGTGTGTGTGTGTGTGTGTGTGTGTGTGTGTGTGTGTGTGTTTCTGTGTTTCTGTGTGAGTGTGCCCAGCAATATATTGGCACCCTGTCCTGAGTGTTACTGCCCAGAGCCAGAAATGCTGCTCCTTGGATGGGCATGGGGGGCGCTCTGTGATCCTTGTAGTGGTCAAGTGGTCAAGATAACGAGATAAGAAAAAATGAGACCTAGAACATCTGACCATCAAGATGTGTACAAAGGCAAGCACACATTATATGGGGGAAGGTACTACTGATGTGTTAGCCTATATTAAAATTTTAGAGAGACATGTACTTCATTATTAATAGTATACGTACTACATCTTCTCCCCAGAAGTCCTGAAGAAATACTTTCTAGAGGACAATTACAGGCATCATTCTGCATGTGCTAAAACTGTATAGTATCTTTAAAAAAGTCTGAATATGTAAATTCAAATGAACATATTGTATGCATGTTTTCATATTTTCAATAAGGTTAGTTAGGAACACACATACCTTAATTACAAATTCTGACTTTTCAAAAGATAGCCTCAGATCTTCTTGCTTTTCTTTTCATGTGGTTTGTGTGCTTTTTTTTCACCTTTTCATGGCGCCTGGAGAGACTAGGGCTGTTAGGCTCAGGCAGTATTAATGTCAAAGTCATGCTGTCAGGGAAGGTAATTCATAAAACACATGAATCCTGGGAATCTCTGTTTCAGTTCTCTCTTGTTTTTTTTAGTCTTTAATGCAGTCTCATTAGTTAAAGGGTAAGAGAGTCCTCTTATGAGATACTGCTCGCCTCCTTGAGTGATCTCAGATATGAAAGCTGCAAAGAGCCAGTGTTTGATATTTTATAAAAAGCCTTTTAACCATTTGTTTATCAGTAAGGGTACAGTTATGATATTGAGGCAATTTAACTGCAAAGTGTCCCTTTAGGGCAGCACGGTGGCTTAGTGGTTAGCACATTTGCCTCTTAGCACTACGGATTCCCGGTTCGAATCCCCATCTGGGTGGAATTTCCATGTTCTCCCCGTGTCTGCGTGGGTTTCCTCCGGGTTCTCCAGTTTCCTCTAACAGTCCAAAAACATGGATCAAGTCAATTGAGTTCTCCAAATTGCCCCATGTAGAGTGTTTGAGTGTGTGCCCAGTGATAGGTTGGCGCCCTGTCCTGGGTGTGTCTGCCCAGCGCCCAAAACATTCTCCCCTGGATGGGCATGGGGAACCCTACCGCGACCCTAATAGAGGATAAAGCGGAAGATAATGAAAGAATGAATGAATTCTTCAAATTGCCCCATATGGAGTGTGTCTGTGTGAGTGAGTGTGTGCCCATCAATAGATTGGCGCCCTGTCCTGGGTGTATTTGCCCAGCACCCAAGACGTTCTCCCTTGGAGGGGATGGGGAACCCCCCCGCGACCTTAATAGAGGATTAATCGGAAGATAATGGATGGATGGAATGTCCCTTTATTGGGTTACAATTGCAGCCTATGACAATGTTAAATATTTGCTTACAAAAATATGGCTACTCCACTCATAGATATCACCTACACAGCATGCATTACTCAGTGGTACTGTTATTTTTTATATGTATACCAAAACATAATATATGAATATAATAATAATATAACTAAATAATGTAACATTTCCAATTTTTATTTTTAGTGTTAAATTAAAATAATTATATTATGACTATGGAACATTTCTTAATCTGCCTTTATTTATCTAATTAGATAGATAGATGCAATTAAATCTATCAAAGTGCTGAAGGACAGTGCAACTATAAATCAATATGTGCAACATGTGCAAAAATGTATAATGTGCAATACTGGATGTAACATTAGCCTAATATAAAATGAATTAGTGACTTAAACAATTTAGAATTTGAATTTAGGTGTTTATAATGCTTTAGGAATTTCAGACTAATCTCTTGCTTCAGTTCTTAGTATCCCTGTAGTGTAAATGCATTTCAAAGGGTGGCAGTGTTCAAAGGGTTGGCAGTGGCATTGTGTTATGTACCATTACCCTTTACCCCAAAATGGGGTCTACAGATATGGAATGGTTTCCAGTTCACCAGCAGATACTGGAAAGCAATCTGCCAACTAACTGGAGCCATAGTCAGCATGTTATCAGTATTCAACTCTGAGGCCTGAACATGTCAATCAGGATTTGGACCTTATGGTCACGTACTAAATCACATTACCTCTTCACCTGCAGAAAGAAGCTACCATGAGCTGAGTACATTTAAATCATGCTACTTAGCCCTGGGCATGTCAATATTTGATTGCCCATTTGATTACAATTCACTCTGTTCTCCGATTAATAGAAAGGCGTGAGAGTTTTGGCATCTGGACAGTATGTTTAATGCTGCTTTTACAGACTTACCAGAGGGCCCACTCAGCTTCCTAGATAAAGGTAATACTATGAGGCATAAACAAAGAGCAAGGGATTGCTGCCAACTATCACATCAGCAGCATATGTCTGTCTCTCCACCCCAGAACTCCCTCTTAGAGGGGAGCCCAATAAGCTGGCTCCATAATATGTGGGGCCAATTAAGGTGGCTCTCTGGTTCAACCCCATCACTTAACAGCTAAGTTGTTTCCAGAAATTAATATTCCACCTCTTTGGTTCAAAGCATATCTGCTGATGTTCTGCTGCCCTCCCCTGCAGATTATTATGTGGTCTCCAAAGAATGCTCATGTGTGCACTTAAGCATGTTTAAAAAGCATGCTTAAGAGAGAGTCTCTTGTCACACCTTTGGTATTTGATACTTTTAGTAAGTTGATGAAAGAGCAATGTTCAAGATAATATGTTTGCTGCAGAGACATTTTCTTCTTGGCTCACCAACCTATTTTATTTTGTGTATTCAAATTGTGCAAAACCAGCAAGACTAAGCTTTTTTATTATAATTCTTCCTCCATTGTTTTCTAAACACACAGCTGTCTTATTCCTGTCTTATAACTGGATTTCCAAATATCTTTTTTTCAACTATTTTTATTTTATTTTAGCAGTCTACTAATTTTCTATTGTCTGAGGATTTTTTTAGTTTTATTTGTTGGGGTTTCTCATCTTGATTGTCCTTTGTTTTCATATTCATTATAATTGCTATCAGTAATCTGATAATTTGCTGCGTTACGATCCCTTTCAGATTAACATTTTTCACATTATGCAATTAGAACCTTCTTTTCCTCTAGTTTATTTATTTGTATTTATTTTCTGTTCCCTTTTTACATTTCACTGTTCTCTGTACAGTAATTGTTTCCTTTTAATATTTGATGACACCCACATAATTTTGTGTACGTAATCTGTTCTTCCTTTTTGTAAAAAATGTAAACAAGAAGTAGGGATTTTACTGTAATTGGAATTTAAACTACAGCTGTGTCAATATGTAGTACCAACAGTTACTGTTGTAAATGGTGCCCTTATTTGTGTGAACTTTAAATTCACACAGACATCAACTGCAACTGCATTTCCAAACTTTTGACAACTTGGAGGATGAAACGTCACTTATGAACCTACCTATATAAATATTAAGGACATTAGAGGGTTGGACAATCTTACCAAAATGCATGTCTATTACAAAAAAAATGCATTAAGGATTTGTAATGTTAAAAACCTATTCTGTACTACCATAAAGAACAAAGTCAGACATTAGCACTACACTATGCAATGTTTCTCATCATACTTTACACATACAGTTAAAACAGTTGTGCACATACACATCATTAATTGTTTGTTCCTGGATGTCTCATTAAAATTTTACAAATGTAATGTGGAAGTGCGGCACAGTGGCTTAGTGGTTAGCACGTTCGCCTCTCAGCGCTAGGGATTCCTGGTTCGAATCCCCATCTGGGTGGAGTTTCCATGTTCTCCCCGTGTCTGCGTGGGTTTTCTCTGGGTTCTCCGGTTTCCTCCCACAGTCCAAAAACATGGATCAAGTCAAGTGGAAACCGGAGAACCCGGAGGAAATCCACGCGGACACAGGGAGAACATGGAAACTCCACCCAGATTGGGGTTCGAACCGGGAATCCCTAGCATTGAGAGGCGAACGTGCTAACCACTAAGCCACCATACCGCCCCTAAGTATGAACTATAAAAATAAAAATACTTTTAGGTCTGTAGACAATTTAATTCAACAATGTGAAACAAAGTGGCTTCAAAATTCAGTTATACTCATTATCCATTCACTTTAAACTTTGTTTTTCCATTAATGCATTTTATCTTGAATAATATCTACCTATTCTATTTTCAATTTTGTATTCAATTTTGGTTCGTTTAAAGAAGGGGGAAATGTGTTAAGTGGTTACCCATTGGTTACCACGGAGACCAGAATTGAATGGCAATCCCTATTTCTGCTAGTGAAGAAAGAAAGAAAAAAGATACACATACAGGGAGGGTGAGGACGGCAGATGATAGAAGCAGACAAGGAAGGAGGCGGGGACATTCTGGGCAGTAAAACAGAAAGGACACGCTCTATCGCAGGCTTTCTGTTCAGCCCAGTGAGACAGACTGTGCCTTCATCTCAGTGTCTCGTCTCGTTTTCTCTGTTTACTGCTAATGCTGAGCTTGGCAAATACAAGACAATGCCACAGAGAAAAAGGAGTTTCACTTTTGGAGCATATGGAGGGTAAGAGAAGCTGTAAATTAGCTTTTGTCTATTAATTTTTAACAGTCATACCTTATGGATTCAGTGTTTTTCCACAATGATCCAGTAGATTTACGTTCTGCATGTATAGAGCACCTGTGGTTACATAGCCAAAGCAGTTTACTCTGTTACCTTTTGCATTTTGAACTCCCAGAGATTTCAAATAAGGTGTATATATATATATTCACGAGAAGGATTTATTATTTTAATTATAATTATTATTATTATCATTGTTATTTTAAAAGACAATTCTCCTAGACTGATCCTAATTCAACTGCCTGTGCATAACACTAAAATTATTATTGCCACCCTATCCAGTTTATATTGAACTGTAATTAATTAGAAAATAAATCAATAAGGTATGGGATTTGTTCCAGATTTTTGTGCGTCTTTGTCTCTTGCATACTTAAGCTCTTGAGTACTTTGAATGACAGCACGTAAAATCAGACCAGTTACACAAGTACTGTGGCAAACTTTATTTTCAGTGCTGAGCTACATAACAGATAAATCTTTTACGAGAATGCTGGCTCCTATCTTATATCAAATCTCTACTCTCTACCTGGCGTCTTACTGCGTTATGTAGAGAAAAAAACGTCAAAAGGACATTTTGAAAGTGGTGTTAGGGTCTGCATTTCAAAATAAAGATCATCCTGGAATTACAAAATGACAGAAAATGAATCTTTAATATTTTTAACATAATGGACAGACAAATATAAGGTTACTTAAACCTTTAAAAGCTTAGACATTTATAAATGCTTATTTGAGTTACTGGGGTGTTGGAGCACACTCATTGTGTGATTAGCAGGGAAACACTTTGGAATGTTTGCTGATCGATTACAGGCTTACAAACAATCATAATACAAACACCTACATTAACTTCATCATTTGGTCATTTAGCAGACATTTGGTCATTTAGCAGACGCTCTTATCCAAAGCGACATACAAGGTGAACACAGGGTTAATCACAGCATCCCTGGAGCAATGAGGGTTAAAGGCCGTGTTCAAGGACCCACACTGGTAATAGTGGACCTGGGATTTGAACCGCCAACCTTCAGATTGATAGCTCAAAGCTCTAACCACTGAGCTACCGCACCCATCACTAGTTCATCTGATATATATGTTTTTAAATGGTGGCAGGTAGTGGAACCAAAAAATGTACAGGAAAAAATTGACATGCAAATGACCGATCTTTTGGCATAAATGTAGGTTGTCAAGAAAACATATATACAGTGTTATGTAAAGGCCTATTCGGTTTGGATTAGTTTGATTGACATCATTAAACTAAAAAAAATTCAAGTCTAAAATGCCCCCCGTTGCTTTGTTCTGGGAAGGCTTTCTACAAAATATTGGAGTGTGTCTATGGAAATTATGCCCATTCATCCAGAAGTGCACTGGTTAGGTCAGACACTAATGCTGGACAAGAGGACCTCTGTTTTAGTTCATTGACAGGGTTGAGGTCAGGTCTTTGTGTGGGTCAGTCAATTTCTTCCACAGCAAATTTACCCAACAATGCCCTTATATACTTTGCTTTGTGCACTGAGGCACAGTCATGCTGGAACAAAAAAAAACTGTTCACACAAAAAAACATACAGTTGCCAAAAGTGCTTGGCTGGGTGTTTAATGTTGTTACACCTGTGACAATGAGACTGAACAGAATACTTGCATTCAATGATTGAGAGGTGTGTAAATAGTTTTGTCCATATTATTAATGATCAACAAATTTCGCTTTTTTTTTGTCTAAAAAAGAGGCAAGATATAGCAGACATAAATCTAACAGGTGTGTATCTTCACTGGCAGTCTGGTTACTTGCTGTGCTATCTCTGGTTAACCTCTTGCCCCAAAACATTCTAGTCTGTATTCTTAACCATAGAAAATGTATAGAACAAACTAAAGTAAAAATAAAGAAGTTTTTATACCGATATCCAGACATACAGCTTGTATGTGGTAACAGTTCCGCTTATTGTGTTTACCCTGTTATATACCCAACCTGTTTTTTTAACACATTCATTTCATTGTAAGGCTTAAAATAGAGTTTAAGATTGACACTTCTATTGGCAACATTTGGTCTTAGGCTCCAGGAGACTAAGAGTAAAATTATTCCGTCTGCACATCTGAAAAGGAGTACCATTTGAGCCAACAGGTGCAAGGACATAAGTTCTGAATGCTGTCTCACCAAGGACAAGCTGTCTGTTCCAATGACTGTATTGTCAGCCTATTTTCCAGTCATCTAAAATGCAAACAACAGAGTTGTTGATTCTGTTGTCCTCTGTAGATTCATTTAGGAAGTTTTACTTATTGATGTTTCTGACAGTTTGCATTGTATTTGTTATCAACCCAAGTTTGTACAAAGTCTTGAAAAAAAAGTCATCTCTGGTGCCATAACACTTTTCATTTCTAAGAACAAAAATGTATGGATTTTATGAATTTGGAACATTAAATCTTTCATTCATTCATTCATTCATTATCTTCCGCTTATCCTGAACATTAAATCTAATTATTCAAATATTTTCTAACATAAATCTCATTGCTGTTTTTTATGTTAAAAGACATCATTCAGCAGAAGACACAAAAGCTGATTCTTCATTTATTTAGTGTAAATAAATTGTAATAAATTAAATTACAGTAATAACATTTAATGCGGCGACACGGTGGCTTAGTGGTTAGCACGTTTGCCTCTCAGCGCTAGGGATTCCCGTTCGAATCCCCATCTGGGTGGAGTTTCCATGTTCTCCCTGTGTCTGCGTGGGTTTCTTCGGGTTCTCCAGTTTCCTCCCACAGTTCAGAAACATGGATCAAGTCAATTGAATTCTCCAAAATTGCCCCATATAGAGTGTGTCTGTGTGAGTGAGTGTGTGCCCAGCGATGGATTGGCGCCCTGTCCTGTGTGTATCTGCCCAGCGCCCGAAAGGTTCTCCCCTGGATGGGCATGGGGAACCCCACCGCGACCCTAATAGAGGATAAGCGGGAGATAATGAATGAATGAATGAATGAATGCATGTTATTTTGAAGGCTTTTTAAAGTGCTGGAACTAAATGACAAAAATAGTTACATGGTTTTGCATTGTGACTTAATATGTTTTAAATTGAAAAAATTGCATTGATCCTCTAGTAAATTCAGTGATTTTATTTACAGAAGACGTATTGGGTTGCTACCTATTGACATTGCTCAGAGCTTAAAGAAAAACTTATTTTTTGTCTGTAATGCAAGTAACAAAATTATGAAAACAGATCCAAATGAGTTATACTTAAGTGAAGTGATCCAATATTCAATAAATCCAATATTAATATCCAATATTACTTAAGTGAAGTGATCCAATATTTAATAAATCCAATATAACATGCATTAAATGTTCATTGGGGCGGCACGGTGGCTTAGTGGTTAGCACGTTCGCCTCTCAGCGCAAGGGATTCCCGGTTCGAATCCCCATCTGGGTGGAGTTTCCATGTGCTCCCCGTGTCTGCGTGGGTTTCCTCCGGGTTCTCCGGTTTCCTCCCACAGTCCAAAAACATGGAACAAGTTAATTGAATTCTCAAAATTGCCCCTATAGAGTGTGTCTGTGTGAGTGAGTGTGCCCCCCCCCCCCCCCCCCCCCCCCCCCCCCCCCCCCCCCCCCCCCCCCCCCCCCCCCCCCCCCCCCCCCCCCCCCCCCCCCCCCCCCCCCCCCCCCCCCCAAATGACAGGGCGCCAATCCATCGCTGGGCACACACTCACTCACACAGACACACTCTATATGAGGAAATTTTTAGAATTCAATTGACTTGATCCATGTTTTTGGACTGTGGAAGGAAACCGGAGAACCCGGAGGAAAGCCACGCAGACACAGGGAGAACATGGAAACTCCACCCAGATGGGGATTCGAACCAGGAATCTCAAGCTCTGAGAGGCGAACGTGCTAACCACTAAGCCACTGTGCCGCCTGGCTATAAGTGTAAATGTGAAATTGCAGTTTGATTGAAGTAAGCTTCAATCAAAGAAGAAATTAAGTCACAATATTCATTCATTCATTATCTCCCGCTTATCCTCTATTAGGGTCGCGGTGGGGTTCCCCATGCCCATCCAGGGGAGAACGTCTCGGGCGCTGGGCAGATACACCCAGGACAGGGCGCCAATCCATCGCTGAAGTCACAATATATGAATGTTAAAGAACAGGACTGCTTGTGTTCCCAATTAACACAAATAAGCAATGATAATGACAAAGACTAACCACAAACGAAAGACCTCAACAGTCCATATAGCAGTGTCCTAACCGTCTGAGCGTTCACAAAACTTGCATATGCATATTGTCAGAACAAATAAATAGTTTTAAAAATAATTTTGTTAAGTCCATCAGAAATCAAACCTGATGCTCTTTAGACAGGATTTACAGTTTGTCGTCAATTTACAGTCAACATGAAAAGAAAAAAATCATAAAAAACAGAGTATGTTTAAGTCCATGAGGTCACAAAGAAACTCATGATTTCTAACTTTAACCAAAGGCCACTCATACATTAGCTAATGTGGATGTTTCTGAGACACTAAGACAAAATAATTGTGTGCATGTCGGGGATACAAGGCAGTTCTCTCCGTTTTAGTTTGCTAAAAATTTATAAGCAAGTCAAGAGTCTTAGAAAAGTGTTTGTGAATAAATCAGACCAAAAGAAATATTTTTAAATAAAACTTGGGTTTGAATAAGCAGCTGAGCAGCAGAATGTTGTTTGGAGAAAAAATGTTTTTTGGGGTGTGTTATCCATATCCCAGAAAGTAAACATGAATAATTCCAGTATTAACTGATAAATACATTCTGAATTATACCACGGAATTCGAAAAGAAGTTATCATCTATCCCAAAACCAAATGTCGAGAAAGAAAAATTCACAAAAGAAATTTAGTTAGTGTTTTGCAATGACAAAGTCAAACTTCTGAACTTTATTTAAGAACCAGAGGCAAACAGTTTATGTCAGAAAACCTATTTCAGATATAATTTTTTTCTATAGAAAAAATGACCAAAGTTAATTCAAGCCCATATGCTATCCTCATTAACAGTAACAGAAATGTTTAGAAATAGTTATTGATGCACAACTGCCTGTAGGTACTAAAATTAAAAATATTAAATCTTAAAATAATATACAACAGCCATTTACAATCATGCAACGCTAAAACATTTTTTACAATTTATTATTTATGAGTTGTTAAATGTGTTGTGGTTTGTCTTATCTAAATTTGCTCAAATATATCATATAAATATCTTCTTAATAGTTTACAAACCTTTAAGTCAGTTTTCATTACCATTTTCCTCAGTGTGCGAGGATGAATCAACAAAAACAGTTAACTTTGGGTTATTTATATAACCTGTTATATAATATCATCATACTTAATGGGTCTGCTATTACATAAATGGAATTTAATGCTGATTCTTAGTCAGCTCGATAAACATATTGTGCCTAAAATCATGAACTCGCATGTGGAGCATCATAAAAGCAACAGTTTGCTTAGGCTTTGTTCCAGATTATAAAACAACCCACTCTTTAATCACTTTTTGTAGCATGCCAACTAAACTCGGCAGATGGTCTAAATGTTAGCTTTCTGTCTGACTCATGCCAAGTCTTAGTTTTGAGTTACTGTCTCACTGCCATCGTTAAATAAACACCAGCCCTCTATGGACCTCTTAAGGAACAGTCATGTGGAAAAAAAAAAACATTTGTTTTTAATTCGGTGTAGCTTGTCAGTCATTACTGGCATTAATAAATGCTTCATTTGCTTATGTAGAAGTGTTTCGTTTACAAACTTCTCAATTCGGTTCTCTCTGGAGTCTCCCTCCTCTTAAGTCTCATACAGCAGTGGCGGGCCATGCATTTCACACCTAGGCTTTTATTAATGCATCATTTCAATTAAGCTGCCTGTCAATAACAATTTTATGGCGATAAAAACATAATATTTCGCAGGAATGCAGTATAAAGAGTTGTTGCATCACAGATAGATAACTCCTGGCGGTGCTGGGGGAGAAAGCAGAGCCATCGGCCAAGGACTTTGATTAGAGATAATCACCTGACGTGGCTTTGCCTGATGAACGATAATGAATGTCTTTATAAATATCAAAAACCAAGGTGTATAGTTTAGTGCTACTTATATTGTTGTGTCCTGTTAAAACCAGGGAAAAAAAACTGTCATACTAACCTTAATTTAAGAAAAAAAATTGCTCTTATTGTATGGGCACTCGGGCACAGTCATGCTGAAACAGAAAAGGTGGAACCTAACAGTTCCATGGCTGGGCTCTTGATTTTAATCAAATGTAGCAATGGGACTGAATACAACACTTTAATTCAATGATTTCAAAAATATCTAAATACTTTTTTCACATATATAGATTTTTTGGGAAATTACAAAATTTCTTCTGTCTTTTACATTTACATTTTGTTGCACAATTTATTCTTTTCACCATTAATGCATTGAATGAAAAAATGTAATTCCTATATAGTTTCATTTTTTTGTGAAATGCCCTCGAACACATGTGTTATTTGTTTACAAATAATGAGGCAAATTTAAGTGGAAAAATGCACAGTAATGAGATCTGCTTTTAAAAGGGAATCACTGTTAGTCTGAGTTGTTGGAGCACAAATTAAGGTTTCAGCTACATTTTTACTATCTGTAAAATAAAATCATACATATTCTTCATGTTATCTGGGTACTGACATCACATGCACATGACATTCTCATTCTTTTGTGAAGCATGACAGGTGGCACCATGTCTCAGCCTCACTTGTGTCACTGCATAACTTTGCACTATGTGGTATTAAGAGACCTTGATGAGGGCAAACATGAAGGTGAGCTGTAGGGAATGTAATAGCTTAAGGGTGGTCCTGCTTCATATTGTGTGTACTGAAATTAGTAGAGTTTATTATACGAATCATACTATACTGATAGAATATATCAGATTTCTTTCACTATTGATATAGTCCTACGAGCTAGCTACCTATGTAGTCTGGAAGTAAAAATATTTTCAAAAATAAATAATTTTGAATAATTAGTTTTAATTACTATCTTTTACAACTTTATCACATTAACTTATATTTAATTGAGATGTCGAAATTAAAGCTTCTATAAATTAACAAATAAACAGTGAATGATTCAATTGTGTAAGTTTCTGATTCATGAGAACAAAGATTTTTAATTATTAGAGAATGTATTCTACATGTATTAAATTTAAAACTGTAGCATGCAGAATGTAATTGCTTTGATTAGTAAACAGTTGTGCATTAAAATGTTTTGTTAAATAAGGTCGTCCTTAAAAGCAAATGTCCCAATGCATTTTTTTTTTAGTGAAGATGCTCTTTATATGTTAATCTATTTATAGGCCTTTTATAAGTTTTGCATTGTGGTCATCCTTCAGCACCCATGTCTATGCTCTATTAACTATGACTTTATGCTTTGCTTGTGAAGGATGCATTAGGTGCAGTATGCTGAAATAATAAATAAAATGTATTTTTAGGACTAGTCTTAGCTTTTTAGTATTTTTACAGTCACACTAAGAAGTGTGAAGAGTAGAACTACAGATGGGTAACACATTACAAGATGCTACAAAAAATGTAATTCATTAACATTCATTCATTCATTCATTATCTTCCGCTTATCCTCTATTAGGGTCGCGGTGGGGTTCCCCATGCCCATCCAGGGGAGAACGTCTCGGGCGCTGGGCAGATAGACCCAGGACAAGGCGCCAATCCATCACTGGGCACACACTCACTCACACAGACACACTCTAAATGGGGTAATTTTTGAGAATTCAATTAACTTGATCCATGTTTTTGGACTGTGGGAGGAAACCGGAGAACCCGGAGGAAACCCACGCAGACACGGGGAGAACATGGAAACTCCACCCAGATGGGGATTCGAACCGGGAATCCCTAGCGCTGAGAGGCGAACGTGCTAACCACTAAGCCACTGTGCCGCCTTCATTAACATTAACATTGTTTAGGAAAAAATGAAATAAAACAGGGCAATAAGCATAACATACTGGTGGATAACCTTAGCAAAAAAAAAAAAACATTTAATAAAATGGCAGACACATTCTACTACTGGAAAAAAAATGCCTCTTGGCTGTATTCTGAATTATCCTGAATATGGGCATATGGATGTTTAATGCAAAACTTTAGGCAGCCATGTTTTATCATTTTTTAAGTAAAAATAAGTTAACGGATTCTATAACAGATACAGAAAACAAGTTTTAGCCCATTTTGTAATGAGTTATGACTATTTAGGTAATACATTTAATTTATATGGGAAAAGGTAAAAATTGCATCCTATTCAAAAAGATTTGTTTTTTTCAGCTATGAGGTGATGTTATGAATAAGCACCAGATTAATTACGTATATGAGAATGTCACCAAGGTTTTTTAAAAAACATAAAACAAAACAATAAAATAAGACATGAATAAGTTCTCTGGATGAAAAATAATGAACAGTATCTTTATAGAGCTTTTAAATGAGCTATGTTAATGCTCAATGTTAAAACCATACATCAGTCTGGAAAAACAATTATTATTAGAGCAATAAAAGCAATATTTAAAAACTATCTGTGTATCACATGTTTTGCTTTAGGAACTTATTTTAATTGGGTGTAAATTTGATCACAAGACTGTTTTATTGCCTGGTATTTCCTTTTTAACAGAGAGTACAGTCATACCGTGTCTCACACAGTAGATCTGCTTATGTCACTGTTACACACAAATAGGTAGTTGGTCTAGTACAGAGTAAATTCTTACTTATATATTTAGTTTGACTAGTGTGCAAAACTCATATTTGACTCTGTGCTCTGACTTAAACAAGAAAAAACCTAGAGGATCCTAGCCTTCTTACTTTTATTGTAGCCTGTCAGTGTTTGAATTGGAAACTTTAAAAAATGAGGAATAACTCACCAGTAATATGACAGCGATTTATTTAAGACAATGCTGATAATGAACTTTCACTTTAAAGTGAAAGAAAGTTTATAAGGGAAACTCCTGATTTACTTCTTTAATTTATTACAGGCAAAAAAAAAATGTTTCATGATATGTGGATATATCCATCCATCCATTATCTTCCGCTTTATCTTATACTATGGCAGTGGGGGGGGGGGGGTCCCATGCCATCCATGTTTTGAGCACAGACACACTCTATATGGGGTAATTTGGAGAATTCAATTGACCTTAATCCATGTTTTTAGAGTGTGGGTGTAAACCGGAGAACCCAGAGGAAACCCACGCGGAGCACGGGAACACGGGGAGAACATGGAAACTCCACCCAGATTGGTATTCGAACCGGGAATTTCAATCTCTGAGAGGAGATCATGATAACCACTAAGCCACCGTGCCACCTGTGTGGTTATAAGTGGTCAATACAAAATATTAATATCTATTTAAATACCATACACAGCATCTACATGACTACATTTATTTGACAGCTGTAGTTACCAGTTTTGTTAAAGATAAAGATAAAGATAGCAAAATCTAACAAAACAAAATGCAAAATGGCAAGGTGGTCAAATTTGTGTTAGCACTGCAACTGATGAATCATATATCTTCTGTAGCAATCTCATTTGTAAAACATTTCCAGCATTTTAAATTAACTATATTACATTATTATTTTGATTGTGCTTGCTGTCGTTCAATTGGTCACTGTACAGTTATGCGTCATCCGCAGATTCTGGTTAGCTCAAGGTGGCACCAAGTTAATAATCCAGTTAATACTCTGTATTGACAAGTGACACTTTATCTTGGTGCATGAAAAAGTGCTATTGGTATGCCATTGGAATCCCTATTGTCATTATTTATTATTATACTTAAAGTAATACTTTCTATTTAGACAACAAATTTTTGCTTGCTGTAGATAAGTTAGAAAAAAGTGATCTCTCTTCATAATATAACATTTTTAATATTTTACTGTCAGCAGTAAGCTGAGTATTAGACTAAGGTTGAAATGGTGTTATCTGCCATATCATTTTAGGTTTTAGTGCCAGTTTCAAAATACACAAATGGTCAATATACATATAGGCTTTTCTAGGTTCTAAGGGTTTTCATTTATGAGGTACATGTGTGAAATATTCCTACAATTGTTTTATATTAACACATATATAAGAAGAAATAGTCAAAATAACTCTTATCATATGAACTCTTATTAATAATAATGAATAAATGAATAATAACTCTCATTCTATTTAATATAATATTAAATAACAACAAAATTACAAGCTGCCTCATCATTTAAAATAATTATGTCATACTTATTCTAACCTACATTTTTCTTTATCTCTACAATTATTAGACACGTTACCTCCCAAACTATTTGTAATGTATTTTCTGGACACCAATTTGACAAATGCTTCTGCTTCTATTCTGTTTGACAAGCACATTAACTAATGTACTTAATTAATGTCAGTTAGGGAGCCAATTAGGATGCTTTTTTCATGAATGATTCCATTATGCAGGCACAAAGTGCTTGCTCCACCGGCCTACATAAACCAGGTAAAGAGTTCTCTGCAGGCTATACATCATTGCTTTCCTTATATACCTCCAGGCCCAAATGGCCATTTAATCTGTAGACGTTGACAGTGGAGATACAGAGCAGAATGAGTTGTAGGTCAGAGTAGACTTTTTAAAATAAAGTCATAGGAAAATAAACATGTCTTAAACAACAAATAACAAGTCAAAGCTCACATTATAAAGCTTATTAAATACCCTTTTCTTTATAAAACAGAAAATTTAAAGTTAAGCAAGCTAATGTATGTTGCTATTGGTAACATCTCTCAAACCTATTTGGCTCAACAAATTTTGAAGAGTGTAGCCCTTAAAAATTCTTAGTTATAATTCTGAGTTATAAATGTTAAATTAAAACATGACTCCGTGCTGTTTGATATGCATCCTTAATGTTTATCTTTTAAGGTGATAACTGAAATGCTACCATCTACCTGAATGTCAACACAAACGCACAAAGGGGCTACAGACTAAACATTTGCCTTACTTATTCTAAATTGATTTCAATTTAAATACAACAGGACAAAATATACAGTACAAGTCAAAAGTTTGGAGGTATTGTCTATTATGGAACATACTAAGATATAATTTTTTATACAAAAGTATATTTAATTGAGAATAATTATTTTCTAAAAGTATGTTGATGTTTAAAAGTTTAATTGAGTGTAAATTCTTTAATTTAGCTAACCCTGAAAATGTACTAATACTAGTACTGTTCTGCTCTAGTTCTATTTCCTTCTAGTTATATAAGGTGAAGTGGTTCTCTGACCTCATTTGATAAATAAGATCATGTGTATTTAAATAAGTGTTTATAATAAATAGTTAAACTGTCACAGATACAGAGATTAAATACAGTGTAGGAGTGTTTATATTTAACAATCAAGAAGTTACATGGTTATGCCCTAGTTCACCTTGAACACCTTGGCAAATATGATATAATTAATAATTAATAATTTTTAATAATTAATAATTAATTTTATATGTAGATTGTATTATTTGAACGCAGTAGTTTGAAGA
The DNA here is from genome assembly GCA_019802435.1 of Corydoras maculifer. Classification (NCBI taxonomy): domain Eukaryota; kingdom Metazoa; phylum Chordata; class Actinopteri; order Siluriformes; family Callichthyidae; genus Corydoras; species Corydoras maculifer. Next base: position 715,981 of record JAFMOD010000550.1, on the reverse strand, counting down.
TTTACAAATATATAGTGACTTTCAAATCACTAAAAAGTCATAATTAAAAGAATGAATCAAATTATTTATGCTCAGGCAAAATGTCACAAATCATATTCCACAACCACCAATAGAATGCAAAGCTCAAAATATTAAAAAGACAGGATATCAAAAGTTTGCAATATATCATGCCTTTAAAAAGATAAGAAAAGAAAATTGTTCAGTGGTCTAACCAAGCAAGTTCATAGAGGTTTGCTTTTGATTTACTGAAACAAAAGATAATAAAAGTGTCAAATGTTTTTTTTTTAAATAGTTTACATTCTCTGACTGAAATAGACAAACTTAATCATAGCTATTGGAAATTTGGTATCTTAAGTGTACTTGACTTTCTGTTTTTAGAGGGCAAAAAACAGACACTGACACTGGGGAATATGCACTTCACATGATTAAATACTACTAACATCTGTTGAATTGTTCGATTTTAGGATTTTTTATAAAAACCCTAGAGGTAGGTATTTTGTAAACCAGTTTGGATGATTTGAGCTTTTTCGAAGGTCTCTTAAGCTTTAAGCATTACGTTTTCTGGCTGTCTGTATTACTGTACTGTTTATCTAAATTGGCCAGGTCTTAAGGTTAACAAACCCAAAGCATTTTGGGCTTTCATCTAAGCAGGTCTTGTGGTCTGTAGCCAGTGTCTGCTCCTTGTGTTTATGATGTTTATAATGTGAATGGAAGTAATTTAGATTAAAGTGAATGGAATCTGAAAACAAATAGTAATCTAATCCACTATCTAACTTTACCTGTTATCAGTACAGAACACATTTTACTCTTTTTAATCTTTTAATTAAATATAGGTATGGAATAAAATGACCATACTTTATATTTATTTTGTATTTTGAATTGAGCTGACATGTTTGTTGTGGCTATGTACTTTTGTCGGCGTGGAATAAGCCCAGATACAATATAATATGACTTTTTACAACCCAGTGATCTGGTCTCAAAATGAAATAAGCTGTTGAAGAGTTTAATAATGATAATGGACTTTAATCTACTGTGCAACCCAGCGAGATGATGCTGCTGTACCTGTACCTGTTAGCATAGCCTACCTTATTGAAACTATCATTGACAATTTTTTATAGCATCATATAGTGCGCTGCAGAATGACCATAAAACTTACAACTAACCAAAATCAAACCATATAAATAATGGGACTAGAAAATAACCAAGTGACCAGGAAACAGGCAGTAGTTTAAATACCCACATAGATTTTTATATTTTTATATAAATAAGCAAAAAGGTGATTCAGGATTCAGGTCCAGACTAAATGAGCCCTCATAAACAACAAAATTACAATTCTAAGCAGAATAATAAGAAATACAGGCCAGAAACAAAATTAGGGACCAAAAAATGAAAACCAGGACACAGCCTAAAACTACAGGATGAAGGCCTAAGAAGAATTTATCAAAGCAATTAAAACACGACCATATTGACCTTAAAATGAAGGAGCAATTAAAATTAATTAAAACAAGTTGATGGTCATAATTTATTCATTCATTCATCTTCCGCTTTATTTTCTATTAGGGTCGCGGTAGGGTTCCCCATGCCCATCCAGGGGAGAACGTTTCGGGCGCTGGGCAGACACAACCAGGACAGGGCGCCAACCTATCACTGGACACACACTCACTTACACAGACACACTCTACATGGGGCAATTTGGAGAACTCAATTGACTTGATCCATGTTTTTGGACTGTGGGAGGAAACCGGAGAACCCGGAGGAAACCCATGGAACACGGGGAGAACATGGAAACTCCACCCAGATGGGGATTCGAACCGGGAATCCCTAGCACTGAGAGGCGAACGTGCTAATCACTAAGCCACCTGATGGTGATTAACAAGAGATAATAAAAACAAGGAGGTATCCAACAGATAAACAATTGTTAAAATTTAAATCAAAAGCAGAGAGAGGCCAAAATTTCTATTGCACATTGCCAGCAGTACTAAAAGATTTACATATTCCACATTTTTCAGTCATGTTCAGACATAAGTTCTTTGTGGTCTCATATTTGTTTGATACAGCACAGTAAAATACTTAGATTTCCACACATACGCAGTAAAAATGCATTTGTTGTAACCTCATTTCATTAGTTAGATACAACATGGGTGGAATATTTTATTTTACACCCATAGCCATCTTTTATATATAAACTGTACATCATGTACGAGTTTCATGAAAATAATAAATAAGAATAATGCATATTATGAAGAACATAATAATGAATAAATGAATAATGAATGATTAAAAGACATGGTCATTGTTTTCCTCTGTAATTCATTGGACCGCTTTTTTGTAAGCCAATGTTGCACCATATCGCCATCTACTGGTAAACGTAACAGATTGCATTGAAACCCTATTTTTAAATGATTAGCATGTATTACCAGAGCATGATTTATTTGTGATTTCTATTAAGTAAGTCGAAGCATCAATACATGGCTAGGTGCTTGATTTTATACACCTGTGACAATGGAATTAAGTAAACCCCCTAAATTTAGTACTTAAAAGGTGTCCATCTAGTAAAGCACTGGTTTAATATGTAGGCATAACACTTTTTTCTTTGGCTTTGTGTATGTCCTGTCATGCTTTTATCAACTCCTGATGTCAGTTTAACTTTATGTTAGTATACATAATTAAGTGCTGTCTACTGTTTGGAAGTTATAAGTTCAGTAATTATATTAGGGACAGAGAATCGTAATTTTTTCTCAGGAGGCATGACATGAATTTCAGCATTGGTACTGTAATCTAATTAAAAAGTAATAAAAGTGATGGTCTCAAGGCCTGTGATTCTAAAGCCTGTACTGCAGGTTTGATTCCACTGGGTTCATACCGCATGTCACATCCTTATTACTTACACCTTATGCTTCATGGACAAGAGTGAAAGTGGATTCAGAAGAGCATGTGTATTGGTTTTGACATATTGCAGCTTTTTTGATTATACACTAGCTGTTATTAAGGTATTTAGTAAAGAATTAAGTTTATTCAGAAATAAGTAACATTTGTGCAGATTCGTATATCTTAAGGGAATTTCATCAATCGCTAAATTTTAGATGTTATATGTTTTATGTTTTTGAGGATCCGCTAATGCAATTATTAAAGATTTAGTCCAGATTAAAGCTTAGATTATTTAAGATTGTAAATAAGCAAAAACTCTCATTTTTTAGTCAGTTGTTTTATCTGATGTTATATTCTGGACAGAAATGGCATGTACCATGTTTTCACTTTTACTTTCTAATCTGTAATCTCTAATTTATCTGTTTAAACTTCTTTCCTTTTTTTACTGAAGCAACTTAATGAAGCTGTGCCCTCTCCAAACATGCTAATAAATTTTACTCTGTTACTTCCACATGCCACTTTACTTGTATTTGCAATTAACTTTCACCTCATTCTGTATTATTTAGTATTTTTAATTTTATTTTATGTATTGTGCTTATTGTTAATCCTTACTCTAATTTTGTATATATCACGACAAATGGAGCATCTGTAAATACTGCAATTTCCCTCCAGGATTAATAAAGTATTCTGATTCTGATTTACTGAAGTGGAAAATGTATTAATTTAATTGCATATGATAGCACAAATAATCTAATCTGTCTCTTTTTCACTTTAATTGCAAAAAACTGTATGCATAATATATTATGGAAAATTATGTACAATACTTGTTTCCTTTAAAAATTTATTTAAATTAATTAATAAATTAATAAATTAATTTATCCTTCACAGGAAACGAAACTTCTAGATATCATTTAATGCCCAGTTCATACAGTATTTATTATCTTAAGTTACTATACTGGTAAAAAAAATATTTAAATAAAATAAAATAAAATTTTGCATGAGATTGTTTGCTTTTTCATTAATTTATTTTCAAAACTGCTTACCTGATTAAGGTTGCATGGCGTGCTGAAGCCTATCCCAGGGCTAATAAGAGTTACTTGGCAACAAACGCTCAGAACACTTGCGACTCTTACACAGGACAGACACAAAGATCAACATTTTCAGGCTTGCATTTACACCTAGTGGCAATTTAGCTTCAGAAATTCACTTACACAGTTTTTTGAACTGTGGAAGGAAACCAGAGTTTCTGAAGGAAATCCAATCAGAAATGTCTGCCATGTCTGGGAGTTAAATCCAGGACCTTCAAGAAGAAAGTAAAAATCTAAATGTCACTCTGCCACCTACAGAATGTTTTTTATAACATGAAAATGAAAATATATTCTTACCACATGTTCATCCTTCATGTCCTTAAACATTTTCAAAAGTGGCGTTTCATTAATACATTGTTTTTTGTATTTAATAATTGTCTTACATTTTGATGGTATATATAAAAAAATACTCTGTATATTATAACCAATTTTCTTTTCTAATAGGGTTGACAAGACATTCTCCAGAGCAAGAAGTTTATGGTGAGTATTTGAATTGAATTTTCAATGTCAAATAGACACGCTCCCCCACAAACACTTCAGCAGAATCAACAGTTAATTCAGAGTTAATATGGATGGCCTTGCATCTCTGTGACCCTGGCATTAGTGAGAGTAGGGCAGACAGGAAGTCAGAAAACAGTCCCGAGATGAGGCAAGACACTGCAGCCCTTGCTGTCTGGTTGCCACAGTAACAGTAGTCAGTTCTGCACTGTTGGCAGGACAGAACGCATGAGGTGCGGTGTAGGATGCCTGTGTGAAAGTGTATGTGTTGGTGTCTGTGCTTGTGGTGACAGGAAGTGTGTGAAGGCAGATGGACAGCGAGTTCGTCCACTTCTGAAGGTCAGCCTGACATGCTCTTGGGTTTCTGCAGCTTTGAGCTAATTTATACTAATTCATTTACTATGGGATTAGGTTGGCTTTTTTACTAATAGCTCATTAGGCTTAAAGTTACTTTACTTTAACAAATACTTTAATAACATATGTGATAAACAGGATTCAACATGCCTTGCTATTTCTTTTTTTTTTTTTTGCTGTATTTTGTATTTTATACTTAAAACTTGTATAACTGCTGACAGATGCTGTCCACAGAATGCTGGTGGCTTGACATATCTGGTTGGTGAATTATTGTCAGGGTTAAACTTTTGCTGCATCCAATCCTCTCTTTCCAGTGCAACACATGTAAACATCACCATCATGTCTATGTCACTTTGTCAACCACTCAAATAATATCTGCTCTATGGTGGTATTATATGGGTCCTTATATATAAAGAAAAAGCATAAAAAAACTAAAATGTATATAATAAAACAAATAGCATACAGCATCTAACAGTAAATGCATTTATATGGTAAATGTAACTGATATGTTTCTGTAATATTGTGTCTGGTTGGTTGATAGGTTCATTAGTGTACACCAATTACTCACTACATTTAGGTATTTACATAGTTACATTGCAACGGGTGTGTAAAATCAGCCAAGAATTTTTAACAATTGTGTGGTTTTACCTTTATGAGAACAATTTGGGGAAGGCCCTTTTCAGTTTGAGTATAATTGTGCCCCAGTGCACAAACAATCACCAAGTATGCAGAGAAACAAACTGTGAAGAGAAACAAGAGAATTTTTCAAAGACACAAAAAAACCACACATTGCTTTTGTTGTTCAGTGCAAAATCATCTGCAGAAAAATGTATAGGCAATTTATTGGCATTAAAGTTAAATATCTCTTTGAACTGGGGTGCCCTTCTCCTTGCGTCTGTATATGTTTTCTCCTAAAGCTCCAATTTCCTCCAAAAGGCCAAAGGAATTTGAAAATACTTAACTTGTCCTATGTGTAAATGGGCGCATACATCTGTTTATTTATGAGCTATTTGATACTTTGGCAACCTGTTAAGGTGGTTTTCTGTGCTATCCAAGCAGCAAAATGGGAAATTTGCAATTTGCCACGGGATCAGTAAAGTATTCAGATTCTGATTCTGGCATTCTGATGTTGGTTAAAATATGGTCAGGACATGTATATTTATTAAAATTAATTTACATTTTGCTATTCCTAATGTCTTTATTGACTGATATACTACATAATTGTTTAGAAAACTAGGCCTTTTTATTTTTTTAGAAATCTTTTTTTTTATTTAAAACTTAAACGTTTAGTTTTAAATGTATTTCATTTTTCTTCATTAATAAAAAATACAGATTGTATATATAAACTAAATATAAACAGAAATTACTATCGTGACTTTTGGTTATAAACCGAAATTATATTTTGAGAGCTAGGAGCTAGACCACTGTCCAGTAATGCAATCCTGTTTTAGATTAGTGGGGAATATGAGGTTTTGTTATTTATCAGTAAAAAGATCTGTACTTAAATAATGTGTGTATGGTTGTGCGTGTGATGGTATACTGCACTACATAACATTTAAGCTAGGCATGTAACTGAATATTAATCGAGTATTAAAAAAAATTTTATGCTTTTGTGACTTGTTTTTATCTCAGAATATTATATAGATATGCAAGTACATGACTTGTGTAATAAATTTTTCTGCCACATCTAGAACAGGAAAGTTTCTATAATGTACATACAGTGTGAACCTCGAAACGAAAATCCCTGGCTTTTACAAAAGACTTTAAAATTGGCTGTACTGTAGGTTTTACACTTTTATAGTCTTAGCCTACGTTAGGTTATTGGTTTCAATAGGAAATAAATAGCACACATATCAAGAAATTTTAAGACAACATTTTTTTGGTTTTAAAAGTGCATTAAATGTTGTGTTTAGAATACACAGAGACAATATGTTTGATTAATGGCCAGTTTATGGGGAAACCTTCATGCAGACCACCACAGAGCACATATATAACACAGAATAATATATATATTTTTTAATTAATACAATTTTTTGAATAACACAGACAAATCCAGAGGTTGATTTCTTGATTTAAAAAGATTTGGACCTCTTCAATCATGAACTCTTCTACAGCTGGATGGGTTTTAGCCAGGGAACAGAGACCTGTCATATTTAATCAGCCCATATTGCCTCTGTGACTCGCCTATATGCCACTATCTGACTAAATATAGCAGTAAAGTGACACACTATTGCCTTATTCTTTTAGACTACACATCTAAACATTGACCTATCAAGATCACACACAAACCCATGAAGAAAACCTCAACGCTAAGGCAACAAGTACATCTTACCATAAATAATATTTCTGTAAGGCTTTTGTGTACAAAGCATTGCAAGATAGATGGATTCTTTTAAAGATGACACAAATAGCCTCATGGGGCACAAATAGCCTCAGTGCTGTGGAGAGACAGCATTACACAGCTCTCACATCGAAAACAATACAGAGCAAACAAAGTGACCAGTAGTCATTCATTTCTATTCTCTGATCTATACTGAGTGACAGGGTTAAACAAGCCGCCTGGGGACAAACAGTTCAGAAACGTGTAACTACATTCAAATAAGCAAAGACATAGTGAATTTATGTAGATATGTTTTAGTTTATACCCATTATATTTTCAGTGTTAAGGTTCCTAGCATTTTGGTTTTTATAGCAAAGATTAAGAAAAAAATATAATAGTGTGAAATTAAAATTCATGGTCATTTAATAAATTTCAATTTAAAAAACGCATTTCTTAGTGTAAATGCAGTTCAGTGTAAAAGTACAGAGATTCAAGTTTGCAATGAATAAAGTTATTTTTATGTGATAAGATTTAACATGTAAAAAAAAACCTACTACAATACATTTTAAACACAATAGCAGTACTGTATCATAGGTGTATTTACACATTTGATGTATAATCTGTGGTATAGGACATAACAATACATTTTTATTGAATAATAATCCAATAAAAATTTAATTAGGTTATGTCTAACCTAAGTTTGAGGTTATTGAGGTTATTATTATATTAAGTTTAAGGATATAAGGATAGGAAAAGGATATAGTAATCAAATCGCAAATAATTGCTTGTAGCTTAATGAATTTCATTGTAAATCCTTTCTTCTGAATGTAAATGGACTATTGGGTAAAGCCAGACTGAGGTGTGTAAATAAAAAAGTAAAATATTTGTTCAATTAAGGATATTTATTTACCTTGATGTTTGATGTTTGTTGTGTGCTTTGTTTTTTCTTGTTACTTGAACACTCTAGTGTCGTGGTGATTTTGATGCTCTGTTGGTATTTATCTGTAACTTTGCAAAAGCCAATTTCTATTTTTAAAAAAAAATGCTAAAATAGCAAATAAAAAACTTACTGCACACAAGTACTTAATGATAATTTATACTTTAGAGAAGGTAATTCTTTAGAGTGCAATTTAAAAAACAAAGATAGAAGCTGGCAGAAAATCCTTTCATTTTTCCACTTTGATGATGCTTTTACGAAGGTGGGTCAAAAACTGGATATAATCTGGCAGCAGATGCCTTGTGTTGAATTTGATGGAAGAATGTAGGCAAGAAGTTTGGCAGGCAACAAAAAGACCCAGTGGCAAAGCAGTACAGCTTGGCAAGGTGGAGCAAAGTAAGAAAAAAAAGAATAAATAAATAAATAAATAAAACAAAATGAAACCCAAAGTAAGAGAACCCTAGAACTAACAACAATGAACAGAACAGCTGGTGTGGCTAATGAAGCAAATAGAGATGTGGTATCAGAACTCAGGTGTGTTAGAGCATGCACTGCTAGATAATGGAACAGAACTGGGTGGAAACTGAGAAGGTGGAGCAGGTGAGACAGGGCCCTCCTGTATATGGAGGAAAGCAAGGAGAGTGGCAACCACCAAAATATTTAAGACCTGCAGCTCTTGCGTGAGCTGGACGACAAAGGAATTTCTGGTGACCAAGATGGCACGCAAGTATTTATATGCTAAAAAGCAAATTTCAACAACTTATGGGCCAATGGAGTTGGAGCAGAATGCTGGGAACTTACTCCCTCTCTCCACTGCAGAGACACCCCCCAGCCCCCAAGCCCCCCAGCCCTGCATACTGTGGGGTGGTGTGGCAGGGGCATAATGACACTAGGGTAAAAGGCGTAACCGAAGGTGATAAACAGTAACTGGAGGTAATTACCACACCTGCTGGAGGTTTTACTGATTGGTGTGCACCCTTTATATGCAGAGGCAGGACCATTCATCCATCCATTATCTTCCGCTTTATCCTAGGGTCTAGGGTTCCCCATGCCCATCCAGGGGAGAACGTTTCGGGGGCTGGGCAGATACACCCAGGACAGGTCGCCAATCTATCACTGGGCACACACTCACTCGCACAGACACGCACACAAACACACTCTATATGGGGTAATTTTGGAGAATTCTATTGACCATGTTTTTGGACTGTGGGAGGAAACCCCCGCGGACACGGGGAGAACAAGGAAACTCCACCCAGATCGGGATTCAAACCGGGAATCCCTAGTGCTGAGAGGAGAACGTGCTAACCACTAAGCCACCATGCCCAGGGGCAGGACATGCAATGGAAAAAGAGTTCGCAGCAGTTATGGGAAGGTAGCCTGTCAAAATAAGCCTGTTCGTGTGCTTAATAAATTCTGTCTTTGGTCCTTATCGTGTCACACCACGCTACATAGAACTTGTCCATTATTTTGCTCTGTGGCCAAACAGCAGTGTTTTGAAGTCGAAGTTAACTGCTACAGTAAGCAAGTACAAAAAGATGATGATCTTTTGATGAGCTAAAGATCAAACACGCCATAGGGTTCTAAAACAGTAGCAAAAGGTTTGATGGACTTGAAGACCTGCCAAAAAAAAAGTTACAGTAGTCCAATTAAAACATGACCAGTCTAAAAGTAGCTGAGTGGTACGGTATAAGTGGGAAAAATGATTAGAGCTTTCTGATGTTGCACAGGAGAATCTGCATTGCTGTAATGTAGGCAGAGAAATGTAGTACATTTTCTCAACAATACCAGTGATTCTTGCAGTCATTTAAGGTTTGAGAGTTTTTAAGGAGACAGCATAAGCTTGCTGAGGTAAAAAGGCTGTGTGGAACGAGCTCATCAAATCATGCATCTTTAAAGACTTGCAATATGTTATTCAATTAAACTAGTCTTCACCAAAGTATTGCTATAGCAGTGTAAAGTGTTCAACATGGCATCGTGATATCACTTCGTAATTTAAACTTCAGTTTCAACCAAAATGATGTGATGCAGTGAGTAAATGCATTTACAGGTCAAGGGTTTGAAGCTGGACAAAGGCTACAAGATTTTCTTTAAGAAGTTGATTTTCAACCATTTAGTTCAGGTTAGTAACACGCAATGTTAATCTGGTAAGCTTTAACCATTAATTAGCTGGCATAACTAGAGTGCATATGGTTAATACTTTGTGTGCAACAATCCTCCATTCATTTATTGCATGCAGTATCAAGACGTGCTTTAACTGAAAACTGAGCAAAAACAAAAGCATCTCTTCAGTTGGGGGTTCCCCATGCCCATCCAGGGGAGAAAGTTTCGGGCACTGGGAAGATACACCCAGGACAGGGCGTCAATCTATCGCTGGGCACAAACTCCCTCACACAGACACGCTCTATATGGGGCAATTTGGAGAATTCAATTGACCTTGATCCATGTTTTTGGACTATGGGAGGAAACCGGAGAACCCGGAGAAAACCCACGTGGACACTGGGAGAATATGGAAACTCCACCCAGATTGGGATTTGAACTGGGAATTCCTATCGCTGAGAGGCGAATGTGCTAACCACTATGCCACCGTGCCTAGTTGAAATTTTATGTTATCTGTTCTCTGTTAATAGCTGTCAGTAACATTTTTGCTTTTTGACCGATAAATCGTTAGTCAGCTATGATAACTTACTCACCACTTTACAGCCATGCTGAGAAAAAATACTGAGCTCAATAAGGCAAAAATTGCATGTATAGATTGGGATGTCATTTTCTGTAGGTTGGCATTTGTATGAAATGTTTTAGATCAAGTATATTCATTTAACTACAGTTTAATTATTTTTTTTTTATTTTATTGTCTTCATTATATTTAGTTTTGACCACACATTTTTTGTATTAGCTCAACTAATTTTATTATTCTTAATTCCAGGTTGCGATGCAAGCAGATAAGAAGCCTGTAGAGAATAAAATGGCTTGTCTTTTATATGTGCCGCTAGTAAGGCTTTGTGTAAGCATGCGGTTGAACTGATTGTTAAAACTACAACACTATGGAACTGAAGACAATGCCATCACCACCGTCATGTGCTACTAGTCTTCCAACAGAGCACAGACCAAGAAAACAGTTAGGATGTTAAAACTACATATTCAAACATTAACTTCTTATCGCATATTAAATGCTGCTCTACATTCTCTATACTGGTTTATACTAATACTCATGTAATGCACCACTGTATGAATAAAACATACCTTAATACCATTGCTATGGTTAAGAGTGTCTAGACCTACAATAACTGGATAATACAAAATTATTTTTTTTAATTGTATGTGTTTGGGCCTATTTTGTAGAACAATAAATGGATATTGGAAATATACAATAGACTGTATAGAGTCTATTGTATGGTGAGAGTAGGCAGTACATCTCCAAATTGGCTTAACATGACTGACATAAATGGTGAGAAGTAAGAAGCGAGTAGAGAAGTGGAATGTGGAATAGAGAAAGGAGGCTAGGCTGTATTACCACCCAAAACCCAACATATATTACATGTGGTTAATCGTGAACGGCATCTGTCACGAAAATTCACATATGTAATGATAGTACATATGGATCATAGATACAAGAGAATACAACAATAGGGAAAAAATTTGTATGTATTTTTTTTTATATTAATATTTTTTTTCCGAATCAATTTACGTTATTAGACTGTGGCCTGCCACCGGTGGGCAATAGATACTGTTTGCCGTCACCTTTAATGCACAATCTCTACTTATCCTAACACATACTCTAACAGTAAATTGTACATCTACTATGTTACCTGTTTATTCGGCCTAATACACAGACTTGTGAATATATTTTTTTTATTAAAATTCTTTGGCATTTTTAATAAATCAATATGACGAGTACTTATGGACAAACCAATATTATAGCAATATTAAGGGCATAAGGAAAAAAGTCTGCACTCATACATAAGTCGGTATTATTATATGGTTTAATGATTTGTTTCTGTACATAAAAACATAAAACAGGCTTTTTATTTTTGAATGATGTAAATCATCTGTAAATGTAACAGTTTCTCTAATTGTGTGTTTATAGGACTCCCGTCTGACGTAGTACAGTTGGAAAACACTCCATAGAGACCATAAATCACAAACTCTCAAAATTACATCATCATTTGTTCGAATTCACTAGTGAATAACCACGCATTTTGCAATAGAACATGAGTTTCCAGTTCTGGTAGCTGGGGATGGTTGAAGGTCGTTGATTGCAGTGCAGATAATCGGGTCCTGTTGAATATATGGTTGATTGTAACGATAGAACTTGTGGAGTAGTACCCGGGCGCCATTGTACATCATATACTAAACAATTAAGTTAATTGGGGTAACTGAAGATTAGCTAAAAGTACAGTTAAAACAAGATCAGTTTGCCATAACTGGTTTGCCCTGGTGCGATTTTATCATAGCTACAGAACATGCCTTTACAGTTGAATTCAAGATCACACCATGATCAAGGAAATGAAGAATAAGCGCAGCCTGTTTGTTTACACATACAATAGTGCTTAAAAGACTTTTTCTATTTCTTTCTAATTTGTATTTAAACTTTAATACAAAAATGTTTTAGTAATGTATTTTTGTACACACTGATTATTTGCACATAACAATTTATTAAGTTATGATACTGTATTGGTCCTGTTGCACATGGTAAAACAGTAACATGTTTAGAACTTTTGGTACTTTTATGTTTAGTATCTAAATTTGGTATCTATATTTAAACATTTATAGAATGAGTATATGCTCTTACAATGTTTGTTTTATAATGCAAATTGTGCCAAGTAACCACCAATGTTAAAATTATTGCAATGTTGAAGCAAGCTTGAAATTATTTAATGTTATTATAAATACTGTA
>JAFMOD010000550.1:606082-677213 GCA_019802435.1 Corydoras maculifer | reverse complement strand
CAGGGCGCCAATCCATCGCTGGGCACACACTCACTCACACAGACACACTCTAAACGGGGCAATTTGGAGAATTCAATTAACTTGATCCATGTTTTTGGACTGTGGGAGGAAACCGGAGAACCCGGAGGAAACCCACGCAGACACGGGGAGAACATGGAAACTCCACCCAGATGGGGATTCGAACCGGGAATCCCTAGCGCTGAGAGGCGAACGTGCTAACCACTAAGCCACCGTGCCGCATTATTATATAATGAAATATGATAATTATGTATGTCAAATTAAATACGCTGTTTTTTTTTTTTTTTTTAAACTGTGTGCTATTTCTGAACATGAGCTATGAGCCTGCACTATGCTTCTAACACTTGCTGCTGGCTGCTTTTTTGTATGTAATGCTTATATATACCATCTGCTGAAAAACACTGTATTTATTGTTCTTATTGATATTTTGAGTTTAGCGTTTTAAATGTTTTAAAAGTTAAGCTTGAAAGTATGCTTTGAGTCATTGTCTGGCTAGACCAATCAGATGGTATTGCTTGCAGCATTTAAAATGCTGTGGTAGGTGTGTGCCAGTATGCCAACTCTGGATCCAGCAACCTTAAATTATTTCTTCTTTCACTATAGTGTACAAAACCCCCATGCAATGTACCAAATATTACATTTGATTCATCAGTTCTCAAGACCCTTGTTCCTTCACAGTTCGATTACAGTACACCATTTTAGATAATTCACTGGACTGTCTAAATATTTATAATTAACATATATTTGATGTGGTTTTACTTTAACATTTATAGCATTTAACATTTCAAACTAACTTTAGTTTTCAGGACTTTGTAATCCTAGTTTGCATCCATAAAGCATAATTTAAAAAAAATTATTACTGTTTCCTATCCAGTATTCCATCCATGCTTTCTTGTTATTACATTTTCTATTTCTGTATGTTACAGAGCAACAGAATGGATGAACAGAGATGTCCTTTTCCTCCACCACTCAAAGTATGTTTATTAATTTAATATTATTTAATTTAACTCACAAAAGCACACAAAGCTTAACACATAAAACCTGCTGTTTTGTTAACATCAAAAGAATACTCACTTTTAAATAAAGAAGCAGTTATCAGGTGCATGATAGCATAGTGTTCTAACAGAACGACTGATGTTTTTTTAAAAAAAAAAAAAAAAAAGCAATTAACTGAGATGCAATGAAAAAAGTATTTGTTGTAAAACAATGTTTATGGACTGTTGGGGGAATATTAAATATGTGCATAAACCAAAAGATGACTTTACATTCGTTGTTATTTAGTAGTTTCTATAGTACTTTGTATATGTCAAATGGATGCAGAGTTATTAACTGAAGAGGGTAGGATTAGGATTAGATTTGTATTTAAATAACTTCATATACATTTTCAAACAAATAAATGGGTTTGCTTTTACTGTTAAGTCTAAAAATTTAGATGAGTAGCAAGTGATCAGCATTATAAAAATATAAAAGATAACACAAAGCAGTGGTTCCTTTAAATTGTTTTAATTTATCATCAAACTCAAATGTTTCACCACCTTATGTAAAATTCAAATAAAAACATTTTATTAGCTACACCTTGTTTTTAAATTCATTATCTATTTTGTTCGATTTTTTTTTTTTGAAGAAAGTAATGCAATAGAAAACACTAGATTTCAACCTAAAAATCAAGACCATTTTGCATGGTATTATTCTTAGTATGATTATTAATTAATCTGGTATGAATTTTATGAAATTCTTCTGTTAAAATTTTGCCATCTCTGCTTTGGGAGGATATAGCTCCATCATTTACTTTACCTCTGCATGTAAGTAACCTTGAAATAGGTGGCTTGACCGAGAAACACCTAATTATAGATAACTTGAATGCAGTTTGGTGCCTAATTAATGATCTGAGACACTGGCCTACTTAGCCAAATCACTCTGGCTAAGTATGTTTATGGACAGCAATGTTGTATGTAAAATGTTTTTTTTTTTTTGTTAACATCTGAGACATTTGATGTTGATGGAAGAATGCAGAACAAAAAAAGGCTTGTCTAGCACTGTCAGCCATGTATCAGGATAACAATGTCTGATGAGTAATAATTCAAGTGACAGTAATGGCATTGATTTGTGTGCATTCTCAGACAGATGGATCTTATTATACAAACAAACTTATACATATACAGTACATTAGTTATATCCATGTTTTTTTTTTGTTTTGTTTTGTTTTTTGTAGACCGAAGAGGATTACATCCCATACCCAAGTGTCCATGAGGTAGGGTAAGCAAATAAAAAAAGCTGTCATTATTTATAGCTTTATATATATATTCATTTATTCATTATCTCCTGCTTCATCCTCTTCTGGGGTCGCGGTGGGGTTCCCCATGCCCATCAAGGGGAGAACGTCTTGGGCGCTGGGCAGATAGACCCAGGACAGGGCGCCAATCCATCCATATATATATAGTTTTATAGTTACATCTGTTATTTAAAATTTATTTATATTCTTCTGCTCTTTTCTTTAGGTCTTGGGCAAAAAAAGTCCATTTCCCCTGATTCTGTTGCCACAATTTGGAGGATACTGGATTGAAGGCACCAATCACCAGCTGACTAATGGAAATGAACCAGAACAACTGCCATCCCCAACCTTTCACATGAAGCTGGAGAGCAACACAACAGCCAAAATCTACAGAAAACATTTCATGGGCAAGGTGAGACCAAATGCAATGCCTCAGTCTACATCACAGTAATAGTCTGCAGCTCCAGTATTGCATTACCTATACATGTATGGTATGCCAACTATCATTTACATCAGCATTGCTCTTTCAACCAGGCATCTTTGTATCTTTGATGTTTGTAATGCAGAGGTAATCAGAACTATCACCGTCACTTTTACAAGCACATGTTCTAATCGTGTAATGATCTTAATTATAAAAATGGGGGTGGAGAATTTGATTTGCATCAGGAACAGAGGGCCAAAAGGCAGTATTTGATGATTGTGATGTATAGCTTGTTGCTCCTTAACTTAATGACTCAATTATATTTGTTTGATGACTTGTAAGTAGCTTTGGACAAAGTGTTTTTAAAAAATGCATTACTAAGAAAAGACACGTGTGGCAAGCAAAACTCATTGTGTGACATCAATTTCCATTATTTAATTATACAGCACACAATGGATTTTGTGACTGCTGTTGGAGTTTAAGTCTAATGAAGACATATTAGCTTCCTTCTAAGTAACCATGTGTTAAAGCCTAATGAATTCTTCAGAATAAAAGAAGGTCATATTTTGTGTGTGTGTGTGTGTGTGTGTGTGTGTGTGTGTGTGTATGTGTGTCTGTGTGCACGAATATGTGTGCATGACTTGAAGAGCAAGTGTCTTGAAGATAAACGTGATTTTACACTTCTGTTTGTCTGTTTTGTCCTAAAGGAGCACTTTAATTACTACACACTGGACAGTGCTTTAGGCCACATGGTCTTCTCAGTAAAATATGAAGTCATTGGTGACCAGGAACACCTCCGTCTTATACTAAGGTATGCAATCTCCCTCCTAATAAAGCCTCCGTTTCATCATTTTTTTAGATATCTGATTTAAATTCCGAAGTTCAGCAGCCTGCGAGCACTTATAAATCATCTTTTTTTTATTCACTTTCTTTCATTTTATGTGAAGATTGTTCTAGATGTGTTCCCATGTATTCTCTAAAAACACAAGTCATATCAGGCAACAGCAATATCCTCTTTAATCACACACTTTTCTCTTGAGATTACATGCATGTACACATCACCCTCATTTCCGATTTAGACACCAGATGGACAATATAGGCCAGTGTGTGGGTGGAAAGACAAATCCAAAACATTGTCATTTTGCCCATGTGGAAGAATTCCAGTTATATTACACATTACAACAAATGTTAATTAAGACAAATGATTAAACATCATTAAAAATCTCGTTTTTTAAATTTTTATTAAGATTATATTTTTGAGGCACTTTTGAAGTTCTTGTATTTAAACTATATATACTGTATGTAACTAAAACATGGTACCCTTACACTTCCATCATCAATTTATCTCAACATATAATATTCCACCTTAATTTGACTATTGAAATCAACATTTTGATTAGCAAATATTATTGTACTAAACACGAAAATATGAATCTCCACAGCACTACATGCATCCAAAACTGACACTGTTCATTTCTTTAAATTAATTTCAAAGATCAAATCTGGTATCAACAAGTTGTTTTTTTTTCAGAACCAAACTGAAGACATACCATGATGTGATCCCAATATCATGTCTGACTGAATTTCCTAACGTTATACAGATGGCAAAGGTGAGACTGTAGCAGTGGATACATTTTTTCATTCTAAACTATGTACTACTTATGTACTGCTTATCAGTTAATTATATATTTTTTTTATAAATAAAGGGTTAATAGAATCAGAGGAAGTTCATATTAGCTCAGTTATTTAGTGTTTTTAGCAATAAACTGACTTTTTGGTTTACTTTTGGATTTCTCTCTAATACAAAAATATCTAATAAGCATATATTCTTTTTGGTCCCCAGCTGGTGTGTGAGGAGGTAAATGTGGATCGCTTCTTTCCAGTGCTTTACCCAAAGGTATACAGACCATCACTTCAAATATTTTAACCTTTTGTTTAATCTTTTGTTAAGCCATCAGAAAGGTTAAACTGTCAGTGACACACAGCAGCCAGTCAGGTTTCAGAATCATATTATTTTAAAGTAATGGATTTTAATGTGGAGTGGGTAAGAATGCTACAATTAAAAATCCTGTATTCATCTTCTCAATAGAATTTTAAACTAAATTGCTTTAATCACCACAACAGGAATTTGATAATGTTTAACATTAATTAAACTAAATATTGTTTCTATTAATTTTAATGTTGTTCATGGATGTTGAGGTCACATTAACATATTAATATTAAAACTAGAATGATCCTTAAGTTCCCAATCCTAAGAAAATAGAGGGGTTTCAACTCATTGTGAACTTTTACAGTTAGCTTGAATGTGTATTAAAATAATTGTATTGTGATCTATGCTTTTTAGTTAATTTTACATTATGGTCAATAGGACATGACACAGACATGGAGATTGGGGATTTGTATCTTAATACACAAACTTTGATGGGGGTGTTATTTGTTTTTCAGGCCTCAAAGCTCATCGTGACATTCGATGAGCATATAATCAGCAACAACTTTAAGTTTGGAGTAATATATCAGAAGTTTGGACAGGTAAGTCCCATAGAGTTTACCACGTAAGACGCCTCACAGATATCAACTTAAATCAGTACATCAAGGGCATTTAATACACATCCCTTAGGTGTCTGTTAATATTAAATCTTTTTAATTAACACCCAGGTGCCTCATCCACCATTCGACAAAGTTGCAAAATACAATAACATTATATTTATGAAAATTCCTCATCACTAATAAAGCCGTATCTTGTAGAATGACAGTACAATCACATCTGACCTCTTATTAAAATTACAAAACTTTTATTCTCTGAGGCTTAAGAAGAGATGATTCCTGACACAGACTAAGCATTTTGAGCTTTAAGATAGATTAAAGGTTCAATAAACTAAAAGTTTGGATGTGAAGTTGCATTAACATGGCAGTAAAATGCGACCTTTTACTCATTTAAACCTAAATTAGAAGACTTAGACTGTCTAGTGCCAATAAGATGACTACATTTGGTGCATCCAACACCCACAGCTTTACCAAATGAGAGCATTGGTTTATTCAGGAAAGCAATTAGCTTATCATCAGACTAATTGGCCCATAGGAAATCACAATGCGTCAGCTCTTTAAATTTGACTAATATATTTTAGTGTAAGGGCCATTTATTTTGTCAAGTCTGTAGACTTTAATTTAATAGATCATTATGAAATATTGTGCTGTCTTGCTAAAGTTTGACCATTAGGAAAATTTACTAGATCCTTTTTAGCCACAACTTTTTTAGAATCTTTCAAACTGTGGTACATTTATAGTGTATGCTCACTCCATTTTGAGTTTATATTGAACTTATACCCCTTGGTAGAAACTTTCCCCATATAGAATATCACCACACGGAATGAGTAGCATTCTTAGTGGATGCAATATGGAGGCAACAACAAGAAGACAGTAAAAATGAACTTTATGTCAAGTATGACATCTTGCAGAAATGTACAAAATCTTGGTGGAAATGTTTTTCTGCCTGTTATGTTTAGCAATCCACCACACAGTAAAGCGACACAGAGAAAAACTCAAACAGGATTACAAGAAAATGAAGAAAAAAAAATTTTAAAAATCAAAGCATTTTTGATCTGCTGGCCAACTTGCGTCAAGTCAGAATTAAAACTGTGAAATGAACACAACCAAAAATAATTTCCTAAACATACAGAGAGGTTCTGTAAGAGCCACCAGTGGATGGTTTCCACTATGGTTTTCCATAAGTTTCTACAATTATTTCTTAAACATCTGGTGTATGTATATATGTATAGGGTGTAAAGACTGAATGTTTTGTGTTTGTTTTATTCTTATAGACTGTGGAGGAGGAACTATTCGGAAATAAAGAAGAGAGCCCCGCTTTTGTAGAGTTTTTAGAGTTTCTGGGACAAAAGGTTGATCTCCATGATTTTAAAGGGTAAATTAAACACAAAAACCTTAATATAATCACAAGGAATTTTCTTGAAATTTCTACATTAATTAATGATTTGTAAAAATGTAATGATACTGTGCCATAATTGATAGCAACGTAATCCAAAGTAGTAATTATTTTACCCTAATATCACAAAAAATTCCGTTAACGTTGTAATATTTTGTCACAACTTATAATTAACAAAAAATCATTACAACTGGCAAATATTTCCCAATAAGCTAATTTGAAAAATAAAATATATATTTGTTTTCCTTTACCCCAAATATCTGGCCTACTTCAGATTGTTTGCCTACTAAAATCATCTGAATATTTTCCTTTTATCAGATCACTTACTGTAAGTGCATGGGACCATACTGACTGACATTTTGGCCAAAATTGGATTTATACGATTATTTTGTGCTTGTAAGCCCAGTTCTTGCCTAAGGCCTGTAAAGGCAATACTTTAGTACATGGTCGAAGATTGCATCTAACTGTGTTTTGCTCTCTTTGTTTTCTAGTTTCAGAGGTGGTTTAGATGTAACACACGGACAAACAGGCACGGAATCAATATACTACAACTTCCATAACAAAGAAGTTATGTTCCACGTGTCAACCAAGCTCCCATTCACCGAGGGTGACTCACAGCAAGTAAAAATACTTTAACACTATTAAATCTCAAGCGACCATCTGTGTTTTTCTTTCTGTGCTTTGTTATCAGACATAATGGAAGTTATTGATTAAGGGATTAATGAATGCATTTCCAACACTTTACCAGTATGTGTCTGTTTGGGGTCATTTTTTATTGGATGACTGATGACCAATTAGCCTTGATGAGCCTGGCAAGAGCAGCAGACTACTCATCCAGATGTCCTGCCGCTCTTTTGTTGGCAGATGACATGCTGTTCAATGTGACCTTTATCAGGCTTCTTTACTTCTATTCCCAAAAGCACTCTCTGAGGACCAGTGTATTTTTATACAAGACATTCCTTAGGGAATTGTCCATTTTTACACCCTTGCTCACACACAAATAAAGCAGCTGTTGCCAGAGAACACAGACGGCATTCTAAAAAGGCAAGGTTGTGGATATATGTTCTATATTTATACAACCACAATGTTGTCTAATTTAAGTCTACTTCTTCCACTGTTACACCGATCTATTTAATTTTTTTGCTAATTAAGTCATTTTTTAAACTCCAAAAGTCTCGTATTTAAATGTTTTTTAACATGTTACTGTTGTAAGTGGTATTTTGTGTTGAGTCACACCACACTAATACTTAAAGTGAGAATGTCATGACCATATAAAGTTCTATACAATTAAACGGTAAAACTACTGTATGTTTTGAAAAAGCAAAGCACTGTTTTACTTTACTCCACTATAAAGATTCAATCTAAAGAAATTATATATGTTATATATATGCTGTGTTATATATTGCTATATACACAATATGAATGAATATGCTGGGACTCATTTCTTTTTTGTACTAGTATGATTGCACCTCCATGCACCATGAGTGCAAAAAGTATATATCCATCCATGATCTTTATCTTTAACAAATACCTGTGATGAAAATAAATAAATAAAAAGGGGCAGCATGAAATAGCACTCAGGTTTGATAATTTTACAGTATAGTTGGTTTTCTTTATAACTACTGACTTGTGATGTTCTCATTTGTAAGTCGCTTTGGTTAAAAGCGTCTGCTAAATGACTAAATGTAAATTTTCCACTTTATTCTCTACTAGGGTCGCGGGGGGGGGTTCCGCATCCCGAGTAGAATGTCTCGGGCGCCAATCTATCACTGGGCACACACTCATTCACACAGACATACAAACAAACACACTCTATATGGGGCAATTCAGAGAACTCAGTCGACCTTGTTCCGGAGAACCCGGAGGAAACCCACAAGGACACGGGGAGACATGGAAACTCAAACCCAGTTTGGGATTTGAACCGGGAATTCCTAGTGCTGAGAGGCAAATGTGCTAACCACTAAGCCATCGTAGCGCCATAACAAAGCAAATAAAATAAAAAAACAGAAGGCAAAAAAAATTAACGACCGCATGTTTTTTTTTTCTTTTCCTTTCTCTCTTTACTGTAGTTACAGAGAAAAAGACATATAGGAAATGACATCGTGGCTATTGTGTTTCAAGAAGAAAACACTCCCTTTGTGCCAGACATGATTGCTTCTAATTTCCTACATGCCTACATAGTGGTGCAAGTGGAGAATGCTTGTTCTGAAAATGTCCTTTACAAGGTAAATTATCCCCATATATTCTTTCATATTTCTCCAGATTTTCCAATATGAGATTTATGCACTCATAAACAAATTAGTGTTTGTTAATGTTGAGGAAGATTGTCATGTTATCAGTCATGGCACTTTTAATGTTTCGTTATATCTGTATATCTTTACTCCATACATTACGTATACCTCTAAGTCAGCAGTAACTGTGATGTAAATGAATCGACACATTTTAACAAATCCAGATTGCAAATAAGTGGACAATATCACAAAGCTGCTAAGCTATTTTGATATTAGGTAATGCATGCAGTGTGTATATCTGTGCAGGTGTCAGTGACTGCACGAGATGATGTCCCATTCTTTGGTCCAGCGTTGCCTGATCCTGCCATATTCCGAAAAGTAAGTAAGTCTATAATTGTAAACAGTGTCAGCATTTTAATTTCTGTTTAAACTTAAATTCTTATCACTCGTCTTTTAGGGACCTGAATTCCACGAGTTCTTGTACATAAAGCTGATCAATGCAGAGTATGCTTGCTACAAAGCAGAGAAGTTTGCAAAACTAGAAGTATGTTTCTTGCACTATATTACATGATGAACAAGTGCCACATAAAGTATTAATCTATGCTTTAATACACATGCGAACACATTTCAAAAGTGTACAATATTTGAAATTATTGATTGTTTGCATTAATATGTAAATTAATGAAAACGTGTCCATGTACTTTAGAGTGAGTGGTATATTAGTTTTTAATAATTGCTCTTATTAAAGTTAAAGTTGCAGCATCTCCATCCATCCATTATCTTCCGCTTTATTCTCTACTAGGGTCACGGTGGGGGGGGTTCCCCATGCCCATCCAGGGGAGAATGTTTTGGGCGCTGGGCAGATATATCTATCGCTGGGCACACTCACTCACACAGACACACTCTACATGGGGCGATTTAGAGAATTCAATTGACTTGATCCATGTTTTTGGACTGTGGGAGGCCACAAACTCACGGACACAGGGAGAATATAGGAACTCCACCCAGATTGGGATTCCAACTAGGAATCCCTAGCACTGAGAGGCGAACGTGCTAACCACTAAGCCACTGCAGCATCTCATCCGACCCTAATTAGGATAAGTGATTTAGAAAATGAATTGAGTGTATGAATGATTATTATTACATTGTTATCTTTTTAAGTACTTGTCTATTGTGACAGGAACGCACCAGAGGTGCTCTGCTTGAGACGTTATATGAAGAGTTGCATTTCAACAGTCAGGCTATGATGGGGATTGGTGGGGATGAGGACAAACTGGAGAATGGAGGAGCTGGTGGAAGTGGAGGAGGCTTTTTTGAGTCTTTTAAGGTACAGCGAAAGTTGTAAATTGAATGTTCATTCATCTTTTTTTAAATCACAATAATTTTGGCTGGTTTCTAGGTAACCAGGTCTATCCGGTTGCTTCAAATAATTTGCAAACTGCATGGCTTTGTGGATTGCTATTGTAGACTCAGAGGTGTGGGTGTGCTTGGCAGAGTTTGTCGCTGTTGTGTTTGTTTTACAAACAGTTCATACACCATACGTAGGAGAAAGCAAAATACCATCAGCATAATACTTTCATACTTCATACTTTATTCATCAGTCAGTTTGTCAGCCAGTCAACTCTACCACTTAATGTGTAACACCTGAGGTGTCCTGCTTGTTTCTATTACACAGCCCACAGATGCATGACCAGAATGAGAGCCGCCCTGCATATTATACCAACTGTTAAGGGCTTTGCTAAAGGGTGGGTTCTTAAAATGGTAACTTTATTTAACTTTAAATTTAACTTAAACACTGATTAAAAGCTCAGTACCACAAGGTAACCCAACACTACTCTGTTTAGTGTGTACAAAATGGTAAAGCTAAGGCTTGAAATTTTGTAATTTCACTTATATATCCTTAGTTACATTAATTAAATATATGTCTAACCATTTCTTTATTACATTTATAATTAAAAAATAACCATAAACTACAACATATTGATCTTACTGCAACTTTAAGCAAAGAATGTTCTTTAAGAATACAGAATTTATACCTGGGGTATGTGAATTTACAGCTAAATATACATTATTTTTAAAATTATTTTAATATTTTGAAACCTTTTACCATAGACATTTAAAAAAGCAACCAATGGTTGATCTATCTATATTAAACCTTAATTAAAAATATAAGCCTTATTATACATGTGAATTGAATTCAACGTGACAAGGCAGCATACAATTCTTCGACTACAGCTTGATGAGCCTTACTGTTTGATTACAATGAATGTTTTTCTCTCAAATCTCTGATTCCTCTTTGCAAAACTGCATTTACAATACTGTGCAAAGGTTTTAGACACTTGAGAAAATAATGTTATAACCTTTAAATTATGACCGGATTGTTTTTGTCTTCATCAAAAACCTAATTATATTAAAACAACGCAATATACAAAAGTATGCAAAACTGAATCGTTGTTCTGACAACCTAATTTTGATTTTGTCTCATATATTGTTTTACCTCTGTCAAATGTATTTGCAACTATTATTATGCTGGACAATAAATTTGGAAACCCTAAAAACACCCCTACCCCTTGACTGGAAGTTGCGTTAAAATATAAAAACCTTTGCACAGCACTGTATAATAATTTTCTAAGTACCTACAACAGTAATTCCTTAAGGGCATCTCATTATCCAAGGGTCTGTCTTTTTTAATTGGCATCCAAGATAGTTTTCCTTTGGCTTTTCTGTTCATGGGCTCAACCCCCCCCCCCACCCCACCTTTAAGCTCACAATGTTTTTCTCTGACCCATAGCGAGTGATTCGCAACAGGAGCCACTCTCTGGATGCCATGAGTTTCAATATCAAGAAGCATGCCGTCTCCTCTAGTCACAGTGGCAGTTTAAGCCCCAACAGCAACAACGATCATCTACACTCACAAGAGACCCCTAAAATCCCTATGATAGTAAGTAACATTCCTTATCTGGCCTCAATATGAAGCACAGGATGGCCATACTACAATTTCCAACAAATATGCTCCCAATACCTTGCCCATCTCCCAGTCCACACAGATCTGCAGCCAGTTTTGATATATACACAGAAAAAGATATATCATTATTATATTTAATAATAGATGGTATACTGATGAGTTTTATCACCACATGTAGCTATACTATAGTTGCAGTATTGCATCAAATATACAAAACAGCTTGCAAGTTGCATAAATAATTTAGGATTTTCAATATTTTATAGATTGCTGTTCTTTAATTTAAAACAAGGCAGCCAATTACACCTGATTTCTACTCTTATGACTAAATTCAGCTCATTGACTCTAAATTCATCTTCAAATTAGCTGCTAATTCACAGTTATGTATTATTAGTTATTTTTCTCAGTAAACACATGACGGTTGACTAACATTTAGGCTGATTTGGTTTTATTTATCTACTTATGTAATTTATATACTTTAAAAATTCGTTAAAAATATTATAAAGAAAAGTCAGAAACTTTTATGCATCGCTATAATTGATGATGCAAGATTTCTGTAATCAGTAATAAAGAATAACAGCATAAAGTTTGTGTCAAAATCAGAAACCAATAAATAACTATACATTATAACCGTATGGACCAAGATACACCACATGAGTAAACCACCCGTTTTTTACTTAAAGGCAAACTAATAAGACCGTAAAAATGACTTAGCCCTTGGAATGATAACCTCAATAAATAACAAAAAAATAATAAAACAGTTTCTTCAGTCACTTATAAGTACTTATAAGATCTGTTAGCTTATAAAATGTTAATTATTAGTTAACTAATTAATAAAGGACTGCTGTTTACAGCCTAACACAAATATCAAGCAGAATTTAAGAAATATTTATTTCCAAAGCAATACTAAAATATTAAGCAGGACTTTCTAAATGCCCGCGGTTTTTAAAATCAACATTTTGTGGACTGTGTATGAGAAATGAATTAAGGTAAGTCCTTAAAATTGTCCTAGTATGTTGGAGTGTACTAGAGTGTATGGCAGTGGCTGAAGCTGTGTGACTTTAAGAAGTTATGTTAATTCAGTTTGACCCGCTTGTGTGGTGTGCATTACATCCAGATAAAAGACCTGTGCAACTGTTTTTTTCTGTTTCGGTGTTTGTCCACAGGTATGACAATTTGCCAAGTATTGCTTTGCTATGTATGGAGAGTATGTGTAGCAGGGAGACACACTGCTGGAGGGCAAAGCTGGCCTTCTCATTCCAGCTAGCCAGCATGTCTGTGTCTCTCTATATCAGCAATTTTCTTTGCAAGTACAGCCGCTTTAATGGAACCTGAGCAGCCTGAGGGACAGTTATAGCTGTCAGGAACAATGTGAATAACACCACTGCCCTTTCTAATCCGATCAAGGTTTAATCTGAACCATCAGTCCCGGATCAAAGTAGTATTATTGCAGTCTTTGTAACTGTTTTACCATTTTTCTGTATCTGTGTTTTGTCTAAATCAATGTTAAACTATTATTCATTTTATTCTAGATACAAGAATGATTTGTTTTACATTCTGATAATCAATGGTTTCGAACAGTCACTGGAAATTTTACTTTTGAAAAGTAACATGCACATGATGACCTGGGAGTGAGAAGTCCATGAAAAGAAAAACATGTCATTACAATTGAGGCAGCTCTAATGTTCCACTTCTTTTTAAATAGTACAGTAATAGTACAGTACAGTAGTATAATAGTACAGTAATAGTACAGTAACTAGTATATATAATATATAATAGTATTAGTAACTAGTACAATTATCACAGTATCTTAATTTTATTAATCAAAACTAGACTGTCAAGTAGCAAGTAACATGTTGTAGACTAATTAAAGTATTATTAACAGTAAAGTTTTATTACTATTAACAGTTTGTGATAACCTGTTAGTCTTTGTCTGCAGTGCTCTTTTGTCTTTAACTGTGTACCTTTCCCCAGCTCTGCTGTTTTTTTGTTCCTCACAGGCCTCCGTTCCCACCATGGCTCATCAGGTTTATCATCTGGCTGCTGTGTCACTCTCATAATTGCTCTTTAATGTTTAATTGTATTATAGAACTGTTTAGCCCATCAGCCTAGTCTGGAATTTGTAACAACTTATTGCATGACAGCTCATGGTCTCTTCCTTATCCCTCTCTCTCTCTCTGCTCTTGTGGCCCCTGCAGTCATTGCTTGTCCCAGGGAAAAGTCCCAGTAAATATGGACGCCGTGGCAGTGCCATAGGGATAGGAACAATAGAAGAGGTTCATATCTAACTCTCACTTTTCTTGCACTTTGCATGTGTTGCTCTCAGCGCATGATTTTTTATATCTCAGCACGTTATAGCAGAGCAGTATGGTTAGCACTGTCTAGGAAGATGTCATCTGATCGGACTTATCTATTGACCAGAACAAATAGTGTTTAGAATTAACTGGAAAAAAAACTAACATTCTTCATACATCTTTGAATTTAAGGCCTCTGCACAAAACATAGTCATACTCACTAAATCTAATTTGCCACTAATTGTGATAATTGTGTATCTTACCCCACATACTTTAGTGTTTTATGCTCTCATATTCCAAAATGTTTAAATAATAAGTTAAATATAAATCATTCTGGTATTAAAATGACTAAAACTAGCATAACTGCAAATTCCTGCCATGATGATAAACTGTCTGCACACTGTCAAGCCTCAATCTTTTCGCTGTTGTTTGGTCTTATTTGATCATTCAGGTTTACATTCACACAATAGAAACATGTAGGATCAGTACAAAATCACAAAATGACATCAATAGGGTTCACATATCAGCTCATACCTCCACAAAAGCGCCATACTCATCACCCTTACCCTTACGGCTTAACACACTGTGTCCCATCTTGCTGTGTTCCAAATGTATACCCCTGTTTGTTGATGTTTAAAGGTCTGGTGCATTTTGTATCATGTCAGTTATTTGGACTGTATAAAAGCATACAGAAGGAATGTGAAGTTGAAAGAGAATCATATTGTAGGTCAGGTCATCTAAGGCACTTTCAGTCATTTAACACAAAGGGCTTTTTCACGGCTCAGTTTAAAAGCAATAAAACAGGATTAGTAAAACCCAAAGTAAGCAGACTGAGAGAACAAAGTGCCCACAGTAAACGCAAACTCACTGGTCAAATGTTCAGCTCTGATATGACAGATATGCAAGACCTTAAACTGTAGTCAGAGCCCAAATCTTTAGCGATGTGACAGTTCCACACTAAATCAATGGATTTTATTTCTGAAGTTATGCAAGTGTGTATCCAATAATTATAACATAATATTAGAGACACCAAATGACTACTCAAACTTTCATAAAATTGATTTGAAAGACATAATTGCAAGTGACATGAACATTTGCCTCTTATAATGAAGTTTGTGAACACATAACATTGTTTTATATTTCAGCATGAATTTCACTTAAAATTAAATAATATCCAAGTCCTGAAAGTAGAAAATAAAAACTAAATTAAATGATTGTGTGGAGTTGCCAGACATGTGTTATTTGATTTTTAGCATTAGAAATTCTAACATGGTTGAATTTTCAATCTGTCTCCTTCTCACTCTGCAGCTAAGACTCTTTTTTTTTGCCCCACTATCTCAAGCCACCCTCTTGACATCACAGTAATATCTGGTCCTTTTTCTCGAAATAATTATTTACAAATTTAATATTTGTGTCTTACTAGAACTAAATGAATATTTCAGATATAGACCAACAATCTTTTTTCAGTTTTCTGGCCCATATAAACATTGCTGGGATTGTACATTTGAGGAAAATGTTACATAAACTAACCTTTATTAAACAAATTTTAATGCACAAAAAATATTTTTGCTAGAATTGATCAGAAGTGATTTTTAAAATATTTTTTGTATCAAGTCTGTTCTCACTAATGATGGTGTGTTTAATTACGATGCTGCATCTGGTATACTCCTGCCAAATTCCACCTCCATTCAAATGTAACTGCTAAGATAAAAGTGGCCTACCACATAAATAATATAATCAGATATAACCATAGGATAGTCATTGTCCTGACATTTGCAATAAAATGAAGGTTAATATTTATCATAGAAGCAAAAACCCATAGTCTATAATTTTATTCAGTTAAGGTATGAGTTATCATTCCCCTTAAGGAACCACTCTTAAACTGATGACTGATATGGTGAAATGTAGTAAATCTAAATTTAATGAATGCTGTTTATCTTTCTCAGTCTTTGATCATACCTGGGAAGAGTCCAACCAGGAAGAAATCGGGGCCATTTACATCTCGCAGGAGCAGTGCCATCGGCATTGAAAACATCCAGGAGGTGCAGGAAAAAAGGTGAGGACCTGAGTGAATTGCCTCAGGAGCTTCTCTTACACGGCCATAACATCTGAAATGTTGCAGGTCATCGCATTAGCCCTGGACCAAAGAACAAGGCAACCTTTACAGAAAGCTAGCTAAATATATAGGGCAGCTTACAAAGATACAACAAAAACTGAAATTTGTATTAACAAATGTAACACAACTCTCGGCTTCTTAAAATGTACAATGTGATTTGTGTTTGTTTGGTCACTGAAGGATTGCTGCAGTTTTATCAGAGGACAGGACAGTACTCTGTGTGTCTTTACCCACCGTCAGTCTCAGGAACAGCAAGCACATCAAAGATTCCTCTAAGTACAATTACCACTAGAGAATGTTACATTTGAAACTTAAATTGCCTGCTCAATTCAATAATCTAACATTATTAATCAGTAATAGTCATACATCCAATGAAATTTAACATGTTTAATTTTTTATTTTTTTTTATTTTTAAATGTTTATGCATTTGCTGTAAGCATTGTGTTTTAACTCTATGTTAACAGGATTAAGGCATTTTGCTTAACAGCATTTTGTAAAAACTTACATCCTAAACCAGCACAGCAAACAACAAGCACCTTTTAACACATTTAAAATGCATAATATGCTAATACAGTTCATGCAAATAAGACAATAAACGTTGCAACTCCTATAATACCAAACTGTAAATTGCAATTAAATACAAAGTAGAATTTTTGACACCTATCGCTAATTGATAATTGCTTTATAGTATGATAAAATACAAGTAATACTAAATTACTAGATAACAATCTATTTTGCCTACAGTGCATACACACAGAAATTTGTCCTCCACATTACGTGCAGAGAAACACACACACACACACACACACACACACACACACACACACACACACACACACACACACACACACACACTGGTGAGGTAAGCATATGTGCCTGGTGCAGCATGCAACCCTATTGCCCTTAGCCATAGTACTTGGTAAGACTGAGAATTGAACTGGGGACTGCCAGGTCGCAGGGCTGGTTCCTCGACAAATTCCCCAAAAAACTCATGGTTATAGCCAAAAAAAGACATATTACTCCATTAAAATAATTTAGTTGCAGTATTATGGCAAAAATACCCTTAAATATTGCAATATAAATTTAGGGCCATAGCACCCACCCCTACAGTGAACTATTGATTTAAGTGACCTTTGTCTTGCATGTAGTACAAATTACAAATGTAGAAAAAAAAACCTGCATACAGCTAATGAAACTTGTTTTTTTTTTGTTTTTTTTGTTTTTTCTTATTTTTATATTTTACTTATTATTAATAACAAACATAACAGTAACAAAAAATGGATAGAAAGAAATTTTCACATTGCGTTTTTGAAGCTAGCGAAGCATTGCTTTAATTTCTTTTGGGGATTTTCTCTCATTCTTTCTAACAGAATGCTCTAGTTCTATTGCATTCTATTGCATATTGTCATATTGCATCTCTGTTCTTTTGAGATCCATACGCAAAATTTTAGAATTTATTTGTATTTTATTGAATCCATTCTTTCCATGTGCACATTTCTACAATGTTCTGATGGTGAACACAAGCTCAAAGCAGTATCGACCCATCCCTGTTCTTAACAGTCCAAAATTTTTATTAAAATTCTGTTCACACTACTCACTGCAGCCAAATATTTCCTTTTAACTTGATGAGACCACAGTACTCATTACTAAAAATGCATCTGGCTATGTTATTTTGCAAACAAGCTGGATGTGAGAAAAGGTTTCCATCTGTTCTATGTAGTTCTAATTTGTGCTGAACTCTGTGTACAGTCGAGCAGTGCATTATGACAATAAGTTTATAATTTTGAAAGAAAAATGTGGTTTTAAATGAGTTTTGTGCTACCAATCTTACAAAATGTAAGCTACATAAGTATTGCTTCATAAAGCAGTATCCAATTTCATGTGCATCAATAACATTCCTAACAATAATTCTGAAAAGACCTGCAGCATCTAGAACCTTGAAAATTTATTTTAAAGCCCAAATCTCCTAAGGAGCCAAAGCATTTGCATATTGTTTTTTTGTTCATCATATCTAGATAATTACACACATCAAACATAACACATTAACCTTAATTACAATTCAGTGGCGAGTAGTGCATTTCACACCCAGGTCTTTAGTAAGGCTTGGTCTGAATCGATCCACCTGCCAATAACTTTTATAGCTTTAAAAAAAAAAATGCAGTGTAAAGAGCTGTTGCATCACAACTGGTTGAAGCAATAGCATATTTTATGCTACCTGGCTGCAGAACTCATCGTAAATGCCTTCAGGCAGATGATTTAACTCTGGCAACCAATGATGCTGAAATGTGATTGGTTAATTGCATTATTATCTGTAATTTTAATATTTTTTAGGCCTTCATTGAAGGCCCTAATGACCAGCCACTTTAAAATGTTGAAATTAAATTCTTGGCGTTTAACTTTGTTTTTTGGAGATGGATTATTGCTTACAGTAAGCATATTGCAAGACATTGAAAAAAAAAATAATTTTGGCATATATAACATCTGATGCATATTATTTAAAAAACTAACAAAAAAACTTAAACTTAAAAAACTTAAAAAGAAAAAAAAAAAGAAAAAAAAATGTAAACCCAAAGGTTTTGTACCAAGCTGAATGTCTGACATTTCTCATAGAAAGAATTTGATCATACTGCAAACAGGCCTGAAATTCATTGCATTATGTCATTATGAATGCACGTAATGTTTATCCAGACATATACTTTGTTTAGATCAGAGACCCTTCAAATGTTTAGCCCATTCAGACTCATCAGTTTGTGTCTCATTAGGCAGTTAATGGTGGATTATGGGACATGATTTGGATCATTATGATATTAATGAAGCTATTTTCTTTACAGTGACATCTTTTGTAATTGATGGTTTAACATTTGTTTTTGTTATGTGTTTACATCATGTGGAGTTAGCCGTCCTTTCAATGCTTCTGTTTGCAACACAATTTGAAAAACTAAATTTTCAGAAGTGTTAAAGTTTTCAGAAGTATCGTTTCATTTGACTGTTTTATTAGCCTGGCCTCAGAAATAGGAATATTGTTATTTGTCACACAGCTTCAGCTGACATATACGTATAATACCAGACTATAGTATTATTTTTTCCTCACCTGCAATTCTGTTTTTACTCTAATAATATAATCTTGTGGCGGCATGGATGCTTAGTGGTTAGCATGTTTGCCTCTCAGCACTAGGGATTCCAGGTACGAATCCCCATCTGGGTGGAGTTTCCATGTTCTCCCTGTGTCCGCATGGGTTTCCTCCGGGTTCTCCGGTTTCCTCCCACAGTCCAAAAACATGGATCAAGTTAATTGGGTTCTCCAAATGCCCCATAAAGAGTGTGTTTGTGTGCGTGTCTGTGTGAGTGAGTGTGTGCCCAGCGATAGATTGGCACCCTGTCCTGGGTGTATCTGCCCAGCGCCCAAAACGTTATCCCCTGAATGGGCATGGGAAACCCCACAGCGACCCTAATATAGGATAAAGCGGAAGATAATGAATGAATGAATGAATGAATATAATCTTGTGAAAATGGCTGGAAAACATATGAACATGTAAAGCAGCATTCTAAATCCAAATTACAAACTTACACTAAAATTATGAATGTTTTATGAGTTAAAATTGGTAGGGACACATTATACCTGTCAAATATGACTGGGAAATAAATAATAACAATGCTTAAAATCAATTACATGTGACAAAGGACCTTTTGTTTGGTACCCAGCATGCAGTATTTATGCAATAATTCACCACTAACACTAATAATCATTTTTCTACTTTTATTATTATCATTGTAATACCGTTTTTTCACATTTCCCACTTGATTGGCATATAAAGTTTTTCGTTGAATTGTGAAGTCTCTTATTGCCCTCTGATGGTTATAATATGCATGTGCAGCAGCAGGGAGTCCTCACTCAGCACACACAAAACTCCTGAATGTGGGCAGCCATCACAGGAACCCAAATCTGAAAACTCCTCAAGTCAGAGCTCACCTGAGTTCCTTGTGACTAAAAACAGGTAAATGACATTTATTTAATTTAAAGAAAATGTATTTAGGTAGAAGATAATGTTTTAATGTCCCTAGTTACTGCACATTTTTTAAATTGCCTCTTGCATTGTGCTTTTAATGAAAGCTGAAGATATTAAAATATTATGCCATTGCTATAATGCTTTGTGTTTGTGTGTTTGTGTGTGTGTGTGTGTGTGTGTGTGTGTGTGTGTACGGTGGCCTGTAGCTCAGCCATGTGCTGCAGGGCTCCCTCAATCCCTGAAAATTACGACTTATCCCGCTCCTCTTCAAATGCCAGTAGTTTTGCCAGTGTGGTGGAGGAGAATGAGACAGAAGTCACAGAGGACTATGATACAGGAATGGTGAACAAATTTTAGCTAAATGAATAGATTTTTAAACATCAGTCATCCTATAACTTGTCATTTACATGTGGTGATGACCACAATGCATTGACCATAGAATAGTTTTTAAATGTGAGTTGTAAGTGGTTGTTGTACTGTGTTTAGGAAAGTCTGTCTTCAGCAGGGACACCCCATAAACGAGACTCATTCACCTACAATGCATGGACGGAGGATAACGTGAACAATTATA
The DNA here is from genome assembly GCA_019802435.1 of Corydoras maculifer. Classification (NCBI taxonomy): domain Eukaryota; kingdom Metazoa; phylum Chordata; class Actinopteri; order Siluriformes; family Callichthyidae; genus Corydoras; species Corydoras maculifer. The sequence continues at coordinate 656,381 of JAFMOD010000550.1, read as the reverse complement.
GCAGTGGCAGAAGGGGAAGCTCTCCTGGTGAGCAGCATATTGTAGACAAAATCTCTGTTGACCCAGCAATATCGAGCACAGTGCCTAAACCTATCGAGCCTAAACCTCAAATTGAAACTTTATAAAACTATAACATAAAAACTAATTCAATGTCAAACAACAAATTCATTCATTTTAAGCAAATTTGAATCTGTCCAATCTGTCGTGTAACCCATACAGATTTTATACCCAAGTAGTGATTGTGGGTATGTTAAGACTTATTGTGGGTATATTTATGTGGCAGCTCTAGGGAAACTACCTGAAATTGAAAAAGGGCATGAGCAAAACCGTACAGACATCCGTATCAAACTGGAAGGCCCGCAAGATCACAAGTCTTCTTCAGTGAGACAAATTCTTTATTAAAGTTTTTAGAGTTAATAATATGCATGTTTACATACTTTAATTTCAGCTACTTGCACAATGTCATAGTTTTAGTAAAGAATTGGTATATACATTTACTTGTGCAAATAAGTAAATATGTATAATTATATAAATAATACATATATATCTATACAGTCTGTCCTGACAGTTTCCTTTATAACCCCACTGCTGTGTATTTGTGTTTTTTGTGCAGAACTGCTAGCCACTTCCATCTGCCTGTGTGAAAAATTTCCAATAAGAGGTCAGCTCTCATGCTTCAAGAGTTAAAAGCTTCACTAGCCTTACATTAAACACTTTGTCATTCAATACTGAGTGCCAATATCGCATATTGAATATTCACTTTTGATTAAGTCAATAATAAAATTTATAGCAACCAGAAAAATCAAAGACAAAGTGCTCTTGTGGTTAAAGATCTCTTTAAAAGGCCATTCAGAAAAGTAGATCATGTTAACAAAGAATCAGTCCATACTTTACATAAATACACATTTTAAAAGCAGATAATCAACCAGGAAATACATCTGTTATGGTTAGAGGTTAAGACAGCCTTTACATTAATACAAATACTACTCTGCTCTTGTTTCCTCTAAAGACATCCATATCACATTCCCATACAAAAACAATAAGCTTGGGTTTTTACTGATGCTGCCACTGCAATGATGATGACTACTACTACAGCGAGGATGATTAAGATGGTCATGTCACCCTTCACCACATCAAATAGAACAGCTTCATGACCTTACTACATTAGTAGCCACCAGTGTCATTCAAGGAACGAGGAGGGGACCTTATTTGCACTGCATTCTCTCTCTGAATCCCATGTCAACAAAATTAGATCTGGTTTCTTATTGTCTGACATGTCCATGTAGTCCATATAGGTCATCAAGTTTGGCTTTGTGTGTCCTTTACTGATAAAAAGCAAATGTGATGGATTTCACAGGCTTTAAAAAACATACCATGCTGAACTCCAAAGAGAAGAACATTTTCCATTATTTTCAGAAGGTCTTTTTGGACACGATAAACCCCATAAGAATATCTCTCAGACATGCACTTTTTTTTTGACTGTAGATAATCACTACTGATACTAATACAAATGCTATTTGCACTTGACATGTTTAGTTTCTTGGTAGTACCACGACACATATAAAATACTTTAATGTCTAACTGTGACTTATACATCTTTAAATTAGTACAGAGATCATTTATCTTGCCATGAATGGAATCAACCCATAAAATTCACTGTGCTATAAAGATGTTACTGTAAACTACTTTGTTAATTTTATGGTTATGTAATAAATGTTATTTTAATAATGTTTAAACAAGATTTTGATTTATAAAACGTCTTAAGTAAGAACTAATGATCAAGTCTGGCTCTAAAGTCTGTTTGTTTGGTTGTGTGTGAAGAAAGGTTAAAAAAGTCAGAATTCAATGCCACTAAATTCTTTTAGAAATGTCCCTCTTTTAAAATAAGAATAGTTCAGGAGTTAATTATTATCATTGCAAATGTTATAATAATAATGTTGATTATTACAAAAATATTTACACTCGTTATCATTATTATAATAATTACACTTATATTTGTTCTAACCACATTTTTGAAGACACATTTTAACATCACCACAGAAGAACATCATTTTCCTGTCAAAATACTTTCCAAATGTACATGTTTACAAATGTTTTCTTGTTTATTTTTTCTTGGACTACAAAAATTAAATCATGCTTTTAAGTTTAGATGTCATAATGTATTGTATTGTGAATCTGAACACGTCAGTGAAACTACTGAGCAGTTAAATATGTGGACTTTGAAATGGCCTTACTATGGAGGCAATACACCAACTGATGAGACTATAAAGCACCTGCAGATATAAATGTTAATATCGCATACTGATTAACATACATATATTTTTATGAATAAAGTTGCTTTACATATTATTCTTTCTAAACCCATTTCGAATGCCCACATCTATTATTAACTTAGGATCCATGAAAGCTTAAGTTAGATCTTGAAAGTGGATAATTGAAGTTAAAAGGTTTAATTAAGGATTATGTGTTAATGGTATTATTACATATCTCTCCTGCTTTACTGTAAGTGTATTTGTGATATGCTGGCAAGAAAACTACAGGATATTTTAAACTCTTTATTCAAGGAGATCATCACTAATATGAAAATAAATCTGCCAGACCTGCTTTATGCTACAGTGTCTCTGTGTTCTGTTGTGATTCTTGGTCAATATTGTAGTTAAAATGCAAATATTCCATAAAAAATTTTTAAAAAGCACAAATCTTGTGCCATTTAAAACAGGGTAAAGATCTGGCATTGATGCACACTTATCTTAAATGACTGTGTAAATTACTCCTGCTTGTGTGACTTTATCCTTGTAAATACCACTGTTTTGTACATAGGCTGACTGCCCAGAATCGATTAAATAAAGAGACTCCAGAGAAATGGTTCTTTGCTGACTTTTTTTTTCTGATATACGTAATATTTGTGATTATTTAATAACATTGCACTTCACATTTGCTTCAAATGTTATCACACAATCCACACAACATTATTTTTGTTCTGCACAGCTGAAATACAAAGGCTGCTACATTTTTCTGTCCCACATTTGACTATGTGTTCCACAAGATGGCAGTAAATGTAACTACAATTGTGAATAATCTTCTAGGTTGCTCTTCCAGGCAAGAGTTGTGTATAAAGAAGGAGGAGGTACTGGAGCCAGTTCATCAAAGACCCAAAAACAAAAGTACACCTATCTTCTTTTTAATCTGATACACGCTTTTGGACCATGAGTAACAGGAAGTCCACCAATCATAGAAAAAAACAGGCATTACATTTAAGCTAGAATCAGAAAAAAGAATTGTAGTAAATGTGACAGAAGTTTTAACCTATAATGTCCTGTAAGTGGAATTCCTATGACCTATGATATGTTGTTGTTGTTGTTAATAATATATATATATATATATATATATATATATATATATATATATATATATATTGCATATTATATAATTTTCTTAATGCAAACCTAACACATCTGTCTACGGAAACCACACTTACACAAGTACAACTGTTATTTAATAAATTATTTATATCAATTAAGTTATTTTATTCACAGAAAACATACTGAAACCTAAACAGTGATATTAAGGTCAAAGTTAAGGACCCTGTCAGAATACTAGTTGCTGATTAAGATATTTTTTACGTCTTAAAGAAAATCTACACCATGGAAATTCTTGAATTTTACAACTAATTGAGATCACTTAGATACTGTGGTGCCTGATCATATAGTACTTTGTATAAATAAAATTTTGTACTCAACAGCGAGTGCAAGCCCATGCAAGTCTGATAAAATGGGGCTTATATAATCGAACACTCTGCTCTTATTAAAAAAAAAAACATTTATTGGCACATTCTGTCAGAAGTGCTTTACAATCATCTAGCCATAAGGTTATAAAAGGTTATGAATCAGATGCTCTCCCTCCTGTAGCCAGCATATTAACACTATATTTCATGCTTTTTAAAAAAAATAATAATTAAGAACAAATTGCAAACTAAACATAATGTTTAATAAATTTGTTTATTACAAAAGAAAAGATAAGTGAAAAGGTTATTTATACAAAGATGACCAAACTTTAGCATAAACCTGAAAGATGAGTAAATTTAAATAAATGGCTAATAATATAAAAAACAGTTACTAATAGTGTTGTAGGAGCGTAAACTGGTGTCGAAGTCTAGTAAGACATGGGACCCGGATTAATAGAACAAGTAAATACAAGTTCCTCTGCATAATACATTATGAAAGACAATCAAAATTGCTGATGCACGGTGCTAAGCTGTGCCACACACTTGAATAACAAGCTAGATGAGGGAAGTTGCCTTATAAGTGAACCTGAGAGCAAGGATGATTTTAGATTTTCAAAAATGTTAACAGGGTCACTTTGCAAATGAAGGAATAACAACAAACTAAGATCAGAGAATGAACTACATAAATAGTGATTTTAATTTATTTCAATTTCATAGCATTCTTACTGGAATAGGTCATGACCCAGATTTTACTTTTTTGTTTCCTTGAATCAATAACTCATTTCAGATAAGATAGAGAAAACAGTGGTATATCTTACAGTTAAATTATAAGCTGGAATGCCTAATTATCAGGAGGGGAAAGGGAGGATGAGCATGAGGGCAGAGGAGAATTAGGAGTAGGAAAAAAAACAAAACAAGAAATAGTATAGACGTGGGGTTGGGTCCTCTGTTGCAAAGAGGACACAAGTTACCTCTTAAAGACTTATATTTAAGCAGCATCTTGATGTTAAAACTGTAATCAGTTCAAAGTCTGATAGTGCTGTTCTTTATGAGAAATACTCGTTTCTCCTAATATAATACTTGTCTTTAAGATCTAATTATTAGAAACAAAAGTACAAGGACAAGCAAAAATAAAGTCACCAAATAGATGCAAATAAAAATACCAATAATAATTGCAGCATCATAGCAATTTTAAATTCTAAAGAAATGTGCTGTAGCCAAAAGCTCATATGTAAGAAAGAAAGCTTTATCATAAAAACTGAATGTAGTAATTAATGGCAATAATAAATAAAAAATTGCAATTACCACAATAAATTATTAAATTTATTGGGCAGACACACACAGGACAATAAATCCTAAACAACCCTTAAATAAATGTTCAGATTATCGGTTACAGATGTTTGCAGAATGGGTTGTTTAAAAGCCATGTGGAATGATTGGCATTTATCTTTATATTACTATATATATATATATATATATATATATATATATATATATATATATATATATATATATATATATATATATGTTTCTATCTTTTTCATATCATAATGATTATTTAGGTATTTTCAAAATGTTAATAAATGTAATCTTTCTGTAAAAGTTTAATGTATATTAAGATCATATGACAATTCATCTGCACGCTGTTGGCCCATTTCACTAAAAACAAATGGGATGTTAATGGATTGCGTCCAATCTACATGCAATGTTTTTACAGCAGTGGGAGTGAATATTCAGGCAATCATTTATGCAAAGTCTTTATGACTTTCAAAATCTATAATTCATTTTCTTGTACATAATTACTTGGTGCATTCCCATGACTTACAAATCAAGTTCCATGTTGTAGCAACACAAAATGTTTAAGAGGGTGAATTGTTCATATGTTAGCTGAACATAGTTAGTAGTTATGAGCAAATAGAACATCATTAAATAATACTATTCATCCAGATTTAATGAAATATATGGGTAGCATTTGCAGATTTATGCAATTTAGTAGAATTGTAAATATTTCCCCTAATTAATTATACAGTAAATAAAAGTACCTTAAAGGGTTCTGCCCCAGTAAGGAGCATTGTATTTGCCCACTCAGTCTGACAAGTTATATTTCATAAAAGTCCTACACAGTGATAAAAAAGCCAAGATTTTATGCCAAGCCACTCAGTCTGAGACATGAAGTCAGCAAGTCACTGTGCAATATTCTTCCACCAACTCACTTACAAAAGACACTTTTATAACCTCTGACTTGGAATTAGGCCTTGTTGCTTCATTGCTACAGCTGCTTACCACATTTGTCCCCTCGCATATGTAAACACAAAATGTCCAGGATACATTTGTAATCAAATATGATAGTTGGGGACATCTGAATGAGGATGGAATAAAAAAAATAAATGCAATTCATGCATTTTTTTTTAAAAAGGCCATGTTGTTACCATACTAGGGTAAAGATAGTAGCTGCCAATAAGACGTAGATCCAGACATGGATCTACATCTTTTTTTATGTACAAAAGTGATGCATAAGAGGCAATATACTGAAGAGGTAATATCGACTGGAACTTGCTTTAGAAGAATGGAACTATTTACCCTTTTGCACATTTAAGGCCTGCTAACTTAAAGTGAGGGACTGCAAAAAATATATAGTTTTTTATAAAATAAATAAATAAATAAGTAAAAAAGGCTTAGTGGTTAGCACGTTCGCCTCTCAGCGCTAGGGATTTCCTGTTCGAATCCCAATCTGGGTGGAGTTTACATGTTCTCCCCGTGTCTGCGTGGGTTTCCTCTGGGTTCTCTGGTTTCCTCCCACTGTCCAAAATTATGGATCAGGTCAATTGAATTCTCAAAATTGCCCCATATAGAGTGCGTCTGTGTGAGTGAGTGTGTGCCCAGCGATGGATTGGCACCCTGTCCTGGGTCTATCTGCCCAGCGCCCGAAACGTTCTCCCCTGGATGGGCATGGGGAACCCCACCGTGACCCTAATAGAGGATAAAGCGGGAGATAATGAATGAACGAATAAGTAAAAAAAACACCCATAAACATAAGTAAACCTAGACAGACTGTTTTTTTCTGCAAATGATTCAAATACATCATATTTTACAACATATAAGTGCTCTTTGAAGCAAACATTTTAAGTAAGACAAAATAAATTAAGCTCAGTGAGATTTTACTGCGTCAGATTTTATTCACTCAAGGCTGCATTAATTGTGAGCCTATATTTTCTATAATGTGTACATCAGATTAGGTCAAAGTATATAATGTTGATGGTTAAATGGTCCTCAATCGACTGCTGGTGCAATGAGGGTATAGGAATCCTTGTTAATTAGGAAAGCAAGCATTTTAAGCAATATTAATCTGTAGCTTTTCATTGATTTTTTTAATTATAAGCCTACTATAGCAGAACATCTCCCCGCCACAGTTTTTCATCTAAAGATTACGCTCAAATGTAAAAACTGTAACAAACCACCTACAACAATAAGTTTTAACTAATAATGATATACTTTTGTACACAAGGAGAATTCTTAGTTCTAATTTTTCCAAAATTTTTCCAATTTTAATGGTTGCACAGGTTTTATATGTGTATTATCTTATAAATAAGGGCAAAAGTGTGTGTGTGTGTGTGTGTGTGTGTGTGTGTTTCCTTTTCAAATCCAAACTGTAATTTGATTAATTTAGCAATCTTTTTTGAGCAGTCAACCACACACCCCACAGCTTGATTTAGGATGTCTTTGCTATTGAGTCAGTGTCTCTTGCTATTGAGGACATAGCTTATGGGTGTTTTTTGTATGTGAAGTGCAATAAACTGATTAGCTTGTCACTTGCCATTTCCTTTAAAAGCCTGCTGCAGTCTGACTTTGGCAAATTGCTATTTTAATGGTGCAGTGTGACCAATTAGAGGTTAAGTTAAAGCCAGGGCAATGTAAAAGATATTATATATCATTCTGCTAATACATTTATTTTTAAATAACTTGACGAAATATATGTAAACCTAGAAAGAACATGACATAAGCCTACTATATGAATGGATATAATAATAGAGGGATAAACAGGTTTTTACAATATTGTATAAATAGTGCATAATTTGCAAACACAAGCCTTTGGAACATAATATTTCTGAACAAACTGTAAATCAGAGTTTATTTTTGGCTTATACAATCATTCTTTGAAGAGAACTTGGAGTCCTCACCAAAATATCAAGTGAAAAATACAACCTGAACGCAAAAAGGTGTGATTGTTTTGTTGGAATATTTGAAGCCACATGTCAAAACCAGAACTCAGTGAAACATACACGCTAAAAGTATCAAATCATGAGAACCTGGAGCATTACACTGACTCATTATGGTATGAGAAAACAAGAGTTTCCAGCTGCAAAGCAAGACGGAGTAAGAGAGACGAATAGTAATAACAGAAGAGAGAGTGCAGCCAGACAGTGGAGGGATTTTGACCGCTAATTACCTCCACAGCTATGATCTCGGTCCCACAACCTCTTGTACTTTGGCTGGACTCAAATACTCCCAGCTTCTCCTACCAGGTTGGAGCATGGCCCATCTGACAGCATGGTTCTTTGTTATGTTCTGCTACCTTGTCTGTGAGAAAGAAAAAGGATACAAACTTCACACTTCTTTACTTACACAACTATTATTGAGCACATTATAAATTAAGAACTTTAGACTTGGAACTGTATTGTTACATTTTAGTTAAGTACATCATTATAATTGTTATGTTCAATTTTCAAACATATTCAGACCAGATGTAGAACTCTGGCACTTACAAGTTTCAAGTGGGTTTCTAGGGATGTACATTCCGGAGCAGAAAAGGCCAAACCCAATTGTTTTTTCTGAATTTCAATTCAATTTGCAAGAATTAAACAAATAGATAGATCAACTAACTGAGAATAGGATAGCATTTCCCTATCATTTTTCTAACAGGTTTTTCATGTAACATAAATAAATTGGCAAACATGCAGAATCCCAAAATAACCATCAATCAGGACAAAAATAATGTGCCAGAAAATTTTCTGGAAATGTGACATCCATCTATTATCTTCCGCTTTATGCTCTACTTGGGTTGCAGGGGGTTCCCCATGCCCAGCAAGGGGAGAACGTTTCAGGCAGGGGCAGATACACCCAGGACAGGGCCCTAATCTATCACCGGGCACACACACACTTACACACACTCACACACACTCTATATATGGCAATTTGGAACATTCAATTTACCCTGAACACTGGATGTAACCTGAATATTAATTGGACTGGTGGTCCAGCAGGACACCCTTAATCGACTCACATATAGTTTTCCAGTTGTTAGAATTTTTCCATTTGTTTAATATCTGTACATGGCTGTCCTACACTGTTGTTGCTGCCTGGCCGCTCAAGGAGGATGAGTCCCCCACTGAGTCTTGGTCCTCCCAATTGTTCTTCCTTAAATAACAACATAAAAGGAAGTTTTTTCTTGCCACTGTCGCTTCGGCTTGCTCTTTGGGGGTTTAAAGGCTTTTCATTCTGTAAAGCTGTTTTGTGACAATGTACTGTTGTAAAAAGCGCCATATAAATAAATAACTTGAACTTGAACCTTGATCCTTGTTTTTGGACTGTGGGATGAAATCATAGAACCCAGAGAAAAACCCAAGTGGAGAACATGGAAACTGCCACCCAAAATGCAATATTTAAACCCAAATGTGTTAAAGGTTAATAAGACTTTTATTTTGTATTTGGCCCATTTTCTACCCAGAAGTGTACATAGATGAAGGTTAATAAATTATTAAAGTTATATAGTTAATAAAGGGAATAAATAATTCAAACTGACAAACGTTTTAATGACATACTGTGTTGTTTGCTGACAATTTGGCCATTTGGTAATGCTGGCTATGTCAAACATCAGCATCAAGAAGGACCTTGTAATACTTGTAATTACTAGACCTTGCAACACATTTACTAAGTCATTATGCCATTTTATGACCTACTACCGGTTACACAAGGTCACTATGTTTTGACATTAATTCCAAATGGACATTATGTCCAGTCTGTATCAGCACATCAGAAAAAACAAGAATCGTGTGTCTCTTTCAAGACTCGCGGGTCACTCTGTCCTCAAAATCTCAAACCAGCATTTATTTTAGAGGTCAGTATTTTTACTCATTGGAATAAAAAAAAAATCACAGAGCTAAAGAGAAACCAAAGAACCTTGTTTACTTCCAGTCTGTATCAATCTTCATATTTATGACATTGTAATTAATTTTTTTTAAATAAGATTCAGAAAAGCACCATAGCAATTACTCCAGAATCAGCTGTATGATAATGACTCACCATCAATCAGGGGTAACAAAAAAGAAGCACTTAGTAAAGAGAGCTCTTGCCGTTGCAATTAATTATCATAAAAACAGTATTTTTGTTCCATAATTATTTATATTGGGTTTACAAAAAAAACAAAAACATATTTGTTATTTTTACCACAGGAAAGAACAAAGAGATGAACTTTATTGCATTATTTTATTTATCATATTCATTAATTTATTTTTAAACTGATTATACTGCTTTAGAGTGTGTGGGGCAATCAGAGACAAAAGCACAAAAGATTATAATAAAAATAATAATTTACAGGTCACAGTTTATACAGAGTGTATAAATTTAGTATCTTTGCTTTTCAGCTTAAAGAAGAACCCTTTGCTGATTGAAAACATACAAACTCCATGCTGTAATGACTTTGTCCTTCTCACTTGGGATTCAAACTCAACTTGGGTAAGAAATAAAAATGCATTCTCTATGCCCATCCAGGAGAGAATGTTTTTAGAATTTTATTGTTCTGTCTATTGTGCATACTTACACATACACACTATATGGAGCAATTTAGAGCAGCCAAGTCACCTTAAATCCATGTATTTGGACTGTGGAATAAAACTGAAGAGCCCGTAGGAAACCTACGTTGGACACGAGGAGAACATGGAAACTAAACATTAAGCTACCCGGGCTTTTCTGCTGCTCCGGGACAAAGATGTATGAACCTCATTTTAAGACATTTTATGGATCAGAGTTTGCTTTTAATTTTATGTCCTGATACATAAACTATAGAATACATAAAGGGTCTACTTTATCCCATGACTGTAGGCACTCTGTATGACACCATAAATTTATTCAACAAAGGGTGGCTTCTTTCATTGAAAAACTGATCTATATTTTCCCCCATTATTTAACAAAGCAGCTTTTGTCCATTTTGGGTATAAACCCAAAGCCCTGTAGACAAATTCATGTGGTTTAACCACAAAAAATACCTATTTCTTCTAATGTAGCAAAACATTTTCCAAGAAGGAATGCTTAACTAGATTGGACACTTCAATGTTTTGAGTCCTAATGCTTAAAGATATAGCTCATTATCAAACTTAGTGAAGAACTCAGGGTTCCTTCATTTTTAAGGTTCCTTCATTTTTGAACAATAGTAAGCAGTTTGTATGTTTATCAATATGGCAATATAAAGGAATGTTTCTTTGTACAGCTCAGTGAATTATTTTTTTTATATGACTTAAACACCATTTCTGTGGCAGATTATTACTGAAATGATTCAGGGGCAATTAAACAACAAAATGCTGCAACATAAACCATTTAAATATTAAAATGTATAACAACAATTTGAGCATCAGAGACTGCTACACTAGTATTAAATGGAGGTTAAATTTTGATTATTTAGGGTTAATTAAGCTTGACATTGACTTTCCCTAACCAGTTATTTATTTACAATATAATTTTTGATATAACATATAATTATATTATTATTAATATATCATTTAAAATAAAAGCACTCCGACTTCATACTGCTATATATAAAAATATATATATTTATCAAATTATTGGTGACCACACATATTCTGTTTGGTTAAATAGAAATTGTGTAACATTTAAAAGCATGACAGCAGCTGCTATGCCTGTCCCTTCATGCTTTATATGAAATCAAAAGATTGTTAAATACCTTTATTTTTAGTGTTAGATCTATTTGGATGGTTCTACAATTTGTAGTTTTAAACCAAGTTAAATAGCTCCCATAAAATCTATGACAAAATCTTTTTTCTAACAATTTCAAGAACCATTTTAAATAGAACACTGCCTCTTTATAATCAGCATAAGCGGATTTTCTGGTTCAATGAACATAAAATGTCTTAGCTACTCTTGGTTACATAATAGCTAAGAGCTTTATGGCACAAAGCTCCAACTGACACAGCTACTGTATTTTATGAGCAGCAATATCAAAAAGCAATAGTGGGCTTGCCTTACAAGAAAGTAATTATATGGATTAAAGAAAAATCTTATTACGGCATTAAATAATCATATGACTACAAATATGACAATTTAAAACCACTAAATACTAACATATTTTGACTATTAAAAATGCATATGTCATAGCTTTATAAAACCTAAGCAATAATAAACCCCTGTCTGTACAGTTAACAGATGTTCTGCTGAAGCTGCCTACACACCCCCTTTAAATACAGCTCGTAGTTTTGCATGAGGCATTTTTTAACTCCTTACTGCACACTACAAGTAAACAAGATAGGGAATGTTCTTGACACAGAATAACCCCTTTTACAGCTCTGTCGTGAAAGAAGACATTTTATTATACATGTCTATGCTTGTTGATCTTATCTGCAAGATACAGAAGGTGTGTTTAAGAGCTTTTTGATAGCACATTAGCTCAACTCACTTACTGGCTCTTTAGGCCACAACTGTTTAGAAATAATCTACTGACGTCATTATCACATTGAGTCAAATCTTGAAAAAGGGTTCTGTAACACAAAACAAAAATTTCTAAAATCAGAGATAGACAAAATATCTTTAGATTATGTTCTAGATTAAAACTTTTGTATTGATTTTTTTATCTCAAAAAATAATTAAATTACTATACAAAAATTGTAAATTTAAGTATGAACGGCCCTGTCCCGGGTGTAACTGCCCAGCGCCTGAAACATTCTGGCCTGGATGGGTATAAGGAACTCCCCTATGACCCTTATAGAGGAATAAGGGGAAGATAACTGGGTGAGACATTTGTACAAGCTACAACTTTTAATGTAATATATAAACTTAAAGCTGGTTTAGACAAGTTTTTTTTATATATATATATACAGGATATTTATTTATACTTTGCACTGATTGAAAAAAAAAACCTGATCCACACACAAAATAGATTATTTATTTTACCATTTTATTTTTAAAAAAAAATTCAAATCCTGTACATTAAAACATGGGATTTAACATTTGAAACAAACTTCAACAATGCGGGTTTCCCACGGTTCTGATTTTTATGTAGTTTTTATCTGTATTCTAATAGCCTTATGTGTTTTAATTGATTAGTTTAAGAGCACCTGCAGAAAAAAAACGTACATGGAATTGGACAAAGCATTTCCTTGAGTTAATTAAATTGTAAATGTAAATGCAGGTATCTTCCTGGACTGGCTCTTTTTTCCTCCAGCAAAACTTCATTAAAGTGCTGCAATTCTATTAAGCTGATCTCTACACTAAGAGAGCCAAGTTTATTTTCTGGAATCTGTGAGTTCTTTCATAATAGATATTACTTGTGCAAATCCAGTAAGCTGCTACCTAGGGATGTGATAAAATGATTTTAGTTTTAGCTCATGTTACATAAACTGTAAAATATTACAAGAACATAAAATGAGTCATATCCAAGTATAGTATAGCTGTAATGTTTAATGTTTCTAGTTTAGGCACAAGGGCAAATATTGTACAAAATTAAACTAGGATGTTAAAGAGACTAGTAACAGCAGAATGTTATTACAATACCAACTTAAACTTACTGCAATATGTTTTATGCAGATTATGATGGACAGGAAATAACCCATTGCAAATTAATCTGTTAATTAAATTTATCATATGCAGAGTCCTCACATAGAATCATAATACAGATTCCCATATGAAACAAACTTTTCAATGCACTGTGAGAAATGTGGGCTGTAGAAAGGTAATTGTATTTTTTTACTCCCAGTACATTATATTAAGCAAAAATAAGTCATCATAAAAATTTGCAATAATTATTAGAAGTTGTATAAAATAACAATAAATAATAATAATAAAATAAATTGACACTCTTGCCCAGCGATGGATTTGCGCCCTGTCCTGGGTGTATCTGCCCAGCACCCGAAACGTTCTCCCCTGGATGGGCATGGGGAACCCCACCGCGACCCTAATATAGGAAAAAGCGGAAGATAATGAATTAATGAAAAATAAACACTCTAGAAAAATGTTTCACATCACTAGAAGAACATTTTTTCCTGATATATTTTATTTTTTTAATACAGTGCACCTTTATGTAAATATGGGTCTATTTTATCCAGGTATAACAATTTTGAAAATGCATGTCTTACTGTGAACTATAGGCACAAACAAATGTGGGTCTCGCTCCCTGTCTGTTGATTTTATTTTATTCAGTTTCCTTATTCTTTATTGATTAACTGAAAAACAAAGTGATTGTCTTACTCTTAAGCAATCAAGCTCAAAGTTTTAGGGGTTGTAATTGTAGTTTGGATGACATTAACGATAAGTCTTGACTAAAACATTTTCCTCCTTCCTTTGTTTAGACAGATCTACAGACTGATTAAATCTGCCTCTGGAGTCCACAGTTTGTTTGACCTCTTTAACATTTAACAAAATTGAACAAAGTGAAATGCAGCGTAAGCATATTTTCTGCCATTACACTCGACCAGTAAATACCCAGACTTTAGCATAACATCAAGACTGTTTAACGTCTCTGCGTGAAGCCTTTGATTTCAGCAAAGTGTAAAGTTAGCCTTGTCCCCTCTTCACCTCTAGTGCTGCAGAGTGCAGGAAATATTCTGCACCCGAGTCCAACCAAAGACACGCGACCCAGTCAGCCATCCCCTAGAGTCTCCCTGCCATCTTCTATAACTGATCAGCACTACTAAATTACAGCGTGTGGTCATAAGCTATGAAAAAAGCAGGGGAAAAACAGCATGTTGTGGTGTCTGGCTGGGGGCTTGTGATGTCTAGCCAACAGGGATAGCTGTGAACCGCAGAGGCCTGTGAATAATTCTCCACAGGAAGTGGCCTGCTCACATGGGCTCCCGGCACTGGCCGCTCCCTCATGTTCTCGCCCACATGGTTTCAATCTCTCTTCACAAACACAAACCAAAAGGACACTTAAAATCTGCTTATAACAAGCATTTTGATGTGATATACCAAACAAAGTCTAAAACGTCTCACTGAACAATAGAATGAACTCCTGGCACCCTCTCACTCCCAAGGGATTAGGGGTATATGAGGACAACATGGCTGTCAGTTTGTAAAAATAAATAAATAAAGGCGCGGTAGCTCAGTGGTTAGGGCATTAGGCTATCAATCTGAAGGTTGGCGATTCAAATCCCAGGTCCACTGCAATTAACAATGTGGGTCCTTGAGCAAGGCACTTAACCCTCATTGCTCCAGGGATGTTGTGATTAACCCTGTGTTCATCTTGTAAGTCGCTTTGGATAAAACGTCTGCTAAATGACCAAATGCAAATGTATAAATAAATAAATAAAAAAAAATACATGCAGCATAGCCTAATTTAGTTTGATGTGTAAAAGGTGAGTTGGAGCTGCATGAAATATATTAGCTGTTCTTAATCTCAGCAGAATTTCTTATATTTATTTATTTATTTATTTATTTATTTATTTATTTATTCAACAGTGGTAATTCATATAGTGAACTTAGCAAGCCAGGAGATATTGTGTCACTATGTTAATATTATTATGTAAAAAGTTACATTATATGGAATCATTCCATTGACAAGAGTTCTATACATTTCTGAAATTCATTTCCATCCCTGCGGTCTGCTAAAAACGATAATTTATTGGTCATAATGTTAGTAATAATAATAGTATTAAATGCATAATTTTTTAAACCCTCAATGATCCTACACATCATTTATTTTATCAGTTTAATTTATAGTACATGGCCATTGTATTTTTACTGTAGTTTATTTGTTTCTTTACATGTTTTGTTTTTTTTGCGGTCATTACACAGAAAACCCAGTTTCTCAGTCCTGCTGTGGTTAATGTGTGTGCGCTAGATAAGATAAGATATGATTCAATAGTGCTGCCAAAAAGTTCAAATACTTTGACACTTCTAAATGGAGAAAAAATGTCCAGCCACCTACAGCCACCTGCGCAGCCAAAGAAAGGTTTCCGTCTTAAATGTACAAGGTGTGGTAATAAGGTAAGTGTGACGAGTGACTATACAAGGCTGAGATGCAATCACCAGCCTGAACTGTGGAGTTGCTGGGCCTTAAATAACGATTTGAAATTGTTGCGCTACAATTGCATTTATGCAGTAAAAGTTAATAAATTCCGAGTGCTGACTGCTGTACATAAACACCATAATGTACCAGTAAAAAAAAACAAACACCTTGTTTGCTTAAACCAGTCTAGAACATGCACAATTTAAAGTAGGATTTACATATACTATATCATAAAAAGGATAGTTCCGATCCTCAAATCTGATTGGCTGAGCTGTTTGTCCAGCCGTGACATTATTGACAATAATGCACACCTCTGACCACTTCACATTCGAAATTAATGAGTAAAATGTGCAAATAAAGCCAGTACCCAGTTACTTAGCAATCAACGGTCACTTTAAAAACTGGACTAGATTTAGGACATAAGATTTTGTTTTGAGTTGGCACGGTGGCTTAGTGGTTAGCACGTTCACCCCTAATGCTCTATGGATTCCCGGTTCAAATAGCAGTCTGGGTGGAGTTTCCATGTTTTCCCAGTGTGGGTGTCCTCCTGGTTCTCCGGTTTCCTCTCAAAGTCCAAAAACATGGATCAAAGTAAAACTGAATTCTCCAAATTACCCCATATATTGTGTTTGTGTGTGTCTGTGTGAGTGAGTGTGTCCCCGGTCCTGGGTGTATCTGCCCAGCAGCCAAAACGTTCTCCCCTGGATGGGCATGGGGAATACACCCGTGACCCTAGTTAAGGACAAAGCAGATAAAGGATGGATGGATTTTGTTTTGAATAAACACACTTATGAATTAAACCTTTTTTGTGTTATTGTGTTTTATAACATTTCTCTAAAAGCAATAAAGCACTTGAGTTTCCATTATTGTGAATAATTTGTATTTCTTTTATTTTCTATGCTGACTGAAAAAATGAATGACCTATGAAACAACGCATGAAATCAAAGTGTACAAGCAAAAGATGTTGTAATTAGTCTACTGTGGTAAAGAAGTAAATAACTGTCTGTATATTTGATTTAAAAGTAGACAGTGCAGGAGTTTCATAAGGCAACACCATAACTCACCACCTGTCTGAGCCACGCTGACCTTGGCATCCTACTCGTTACACATGATGGATGACTAATGTAATTACTGCTGCAAACTATTACTAATAAACTACCTAATTCAACACAACCTATAAACAAATTGGCTGTTCATTAATTAGACTTGCTTTTTTCACCTTTCCAAAATCCTTTGGCAGCAATTACAGACTGTCCACTCTTGGGTGGTATTATAGCAATGCCCTCCAGTTAGACACATGTGGACAGAATTATCCCACACACTAGTGCATGCTGATAAGAACAAACAGAACCCAGCATCTGTCTGTAGGCATCCATGAAAGAATTATACTCTTTTCTTATATAACAAAGTAACCTGTTTGTGTATGTATTGGTTTTATATGGTTAGTGTTCAGTGGCATGTCATCAAAGATGTGTTAAGCCGAAGTGTAAATGAATATCCTCAGCTGAACAAATAACTTTTCCCTTGCCATTTATACAAGAGTAAATTAATATCGCACAATTACCCGTGAAAGAGTCATGGTTTATTATGGTTTTATGGTTGGTCTTTTCACCAAATTAAGATCGTTTTAAAAATTCTGGTTAGTCAGCGGAAAAAATGTAAACAATAAAGATTATAAAATCCATTCATTATCTTCAGTTTAATCCTCTATTAGGGTCACGGGGTGGGGGTGGGATTATTCCCCATGCCCAACCAAGGGAAAACGTTTCAGGTGCTGGGCAGGTACACCCAGGACAGGGCGCCAATCCATCACTGGGCACACACTCACACAACACACTGCACATGGGGCAATTTGGAAAATTCAATTAACCTTGATCCATGTTTTTGGACTGTGGGAGGAAACCCACGCAGACACAGGAAGAACATGGAAACTCCACCCAGATTGGGATTCAGATGGGGAACCCCCAGCGCCAAGAGGCCAATGTGCTAACCACTAAGCCACCGTGCTGCCCAGATTATAAAATCATTTTATTCAAAGCAGCATGTTTATCACCTTATACCATGCTGTGTTAAGACGACATAAAATTAAAGGAGAAAGTTAAACGGTATGATGTGGCTGACGTATACACTATTTAAATTATTGGTATTAGCACAGACCTGCAGTCTGCATACACACAAACATTAGGACCCTCTGCGGCCACTTAATTAGGTACACATGTTCAATTGCTTGCTGAAACAAATAGCTTATCAGCCAGTCATATGGCTGCAATTCAATGCATTGAGACATGTAGAGATGCACCGTGGCAACCAAGAAATGCATAACATTGTCTCGAGACACAACAAGCAGAATCTTGAAGATGGGGTACAACGGAAGCAGGCCACACAGGGTGCCACTCCTGTCGCACAGTCGCACCAAAATTGGACAGTAGATGATTGGAGAAACATTGCCTGGTCTGAGAAGTCACAGATTTAGCTGTGACATTCATATGGTTGGGTCTGAATTTCACAAGTCAACTACATGAAATCATAAGATCCTGAATGGTATCAACGGTTAAGGCTTATAGTGGTGGTGTAATAGTGCAGGGGATATTTCGATTAGCAAACTTTGGGCCCCTTAGTACGAATTAAGTATCATTAAAACGCCATAGCCAACCTGAGAATTGTTGCTGACTATGTCCATCCCTTTATGACCACAGCTCTTACTTGGTTACTTCCAGCAGAATAATGTCACAAAGTTTAGATTATCTCAAACATGACAAGGAGTTTAATGGGCTCCAGTGAGCAGATCTAACCTTAATCCAATAAAACTCCTTTGGGATGTGGTGCAATGGGTTGCAGCAACTGTATGATGCGATCATGTCAATATGGACAACATGTCAATGTTTCCAACATCTTGTTGAAAGTATGCAATGGAGAATTATGGCAATACTCAAAGCAAAAGGTGCTTCTTCATTTGACTAGCTAGGCAATTTCCTGGCCAAAAAAAATTGCACAAAAATATTTCGTCCTGCATTATTTTTGTTGATTCTGCCCAGTCGCTTAATGAGGATTCCCCCACTGAGGGATCCTCCCAAAAGTTTCTTCCTTAAAAACCAACTTAACAGGGAGTTTTTTTTTCCCTGCCACTGTTGCTTTAGCTTGCTTTTTAGGCTCGGAACTCTGTAAAGCTGCTTTGAGACAATATACTGTTGTAAAAAGCTCTATATAAGTACTTAAATACAGTGCACATTGCTTATTTATTCAACCTTCTGCAATGGCACAACATTCATCATCTAGACTGTATTATTGTTTGGTCAGCATCTTGCAATAATGACAACAGAATTGAACCACTCCTTTAAGTTTTCTCCAGGAATCCCCAAGGTCGGGACAGAGTTTAATCCTTTTTTTTTTTTTTTTTTTGTCTGGCTATGCAGAATACAAACTGGGTAATGTAACAATAGTGACATAATATGCTAAAGTAAATGGCCAACAGAATGATGGAGAAAATACTAATGAGCATTTCTCAGTCTGAGGTTAGCAGGATGACTCAGGACAAACATAGCATGTCATAATCTGAATAGAATTTATTCAGCTCTTAGACAATAATAGTATCCAATCCTGACAGAAATGTGTCGTCTAGACAGAAATGACAGGTGATTATCAAGCAAACTCATGCAGCTGCCTTTGCTGTGTAGGAAAAGTTTCAGTCATTTCTCATCTGGCCCACAATGGCAGTAGACAAATTGTGGAGGTGAGGTGAGCACTTTGGATTTTCCCCAGTTTCCAGGAGGATTCTGTTTATACACCGTGGTTATGGGAGCATATCCAAAGAGGACACATTCTTTACAAAAAGCTTTACTGTTAACATTTTAAACTGAGTACTATATGTCTATCCATATTTTCTCCACACACAATTAAAATACATACTAAACAGGTAATGTAATAATTATACATTTTTATTTCTTAAAAGCATTCTTAAGCCACTTCCTATATAAATATATAACCCCTAGGATTGGTTTTCAAAGGGTATGCAAGTATGATTAAGATGTAGATATTAATTTTGTAACACTAATGAAAACCTGATTCAGAGAAACGCATTATAAGCATATTTATAAAGCTTTATAAAGTATTCATAACACTTTATCATAAGAATTAGGTTATTATACATAGATGTTCATAGTGAAAGTTACAATAACAATTTGACATAAGGCTCTCTAACACAAAGTGGCAATGCCTTACGTATTTCAACTTTTGATTCTTTGGCTATTCAGACATTCTTACTTAAAACAAGATGATTGCACTTTACTTAATGTTTGCAAATAGAGCTTATAAAAGTCATTATGTACTATTATGTAAGCAGTCTCAGGCATAAAGACATAAACTGTTTTTTAATTAAATATTTTAAAGACTTATAGAGCACTAGTCATTTTCAGAAAAAAAAAGCACTTGCAAACGAAATGTTATAAGGCTTTATGTCTCCGGGTTGATGAACAGTTCAAATATCATGTATAAGCCTTATGTCACTTTGTGTTATAAAGCCATTTACCTTCTAACATTGAGTGTGGTTATGTACATCTATGGACATTAGCAAAGGCTTATGACAAATGTTATAAAACATTATGAATACTTCATAAAGCTTTATAAATAAGTTAATAATGCATTATAAATACAAGATTGAAGTAAAGTATTATTTTTCAATTATGACATTAAAAGAATACGATATTAGGAGAAAAAAAAAAAAAAAGCATAAACTGGTAAAAATATAAGCAACCTGGCTGCCAATAGGGCCTTCTATCCTGTAAAGTCTGGTGGTTTGGGCTCAAACACTACAAAATTTTGTAAATAGAATGCAATAGATTAAAAAAAAGAAGAGGAAAAACAAACATTAAGCAGAGTTTGACAAGCCAATGTTAACACTGCAGCATACAGCTTAAGCATAGTGGGCAAGTCAATCTTCATCAAGTCAGTCACATATTAATGAACAAGTTTCTATTACAAAACATGGTAAGTATCTGTTAAACACAGTATGTGGTTTTCATTAAATTATTTAAGACAGACCTTATTATTTAAGACAGATCATTCTGAGCAGTGGTTGTACAAACTGCGATTAGTGTAATATGGTTAAAATGCTCATTTTTTACTGCCAGACAAATTTCTATACTGCATAGAACATTAAATTTAAAGAACACAGACATGGCATTCAGAATTGTAGTAGTTTTTGGATTTTGCTCGATTCTTTTGGGTGAACACTTCCTAAAACAAACAAATCTGAAGAGTTAGTCTGCATACAGCATCCAACACTGCCATGTAATGTTTGTATAGCTTATATAATACATTGCATAAGTCATGTTTAATGCATTTCCTTGCAGTCGCTAAAACTGTTACCTCTACAAGGCTTCACAACACTGAAGAAATTTTTCAGTCAATGTTTGGGGATTAAAAATTACCTCCAAAGTGAAATTTAAAAAAATGAATAAATAAAAATGTACAAGTCCAAATGAATAATGGCCAGATCCTGGGGTTCTGCATCAGATTGTTCTGATGATTTAGGACTTCTCACTTAGTCAATAAATTTAAAACTTTGACAGAGCAGATAATCTTAATGGCTGTCTAACCATGTGCTTCTGCATTTTCATGTTCTAGTTAGTTTTGCAGAAGTCACACTGTGTTCTGTGCAGAATGTCCTCTATTTTGCACTAGCTTGTCATATTTATGTTGCATGTTTCTTTCTAGCTGATATCACTTGTGGTTTTTTCCATTTGTTCACACCTAAGACTCAGTAATGACCTCATAGCACCTTTCATCATAGTTTATGAACTAATTAGATCCAACACAACACTTTACTGACTGGTTCATTTGGTATGATTAAACTTGATGTCTGTTGAACTGAACTTTTGTTTTTATACCCTTTAATTATCCCATCAAGCCTCTCAAAGAGCATGCGGTTTCCACCCAGTCATGTTTTCTCAAGGTCTCTTCCTGAATGTAAAGGAGTTGCCAAATTTTTTTTGCTTGTTGGATTCTTAAGCTTAAAAGGTTTTTACAAACACAAAATGATATGAACAAAACAGCAACACAGACAACACAAATAAACTAACAAATTTAATGCAACAATAACATACACTTAAATTGTTGCATTAGTGCAAGCACTAAAAAACTACTAATAATAAATTAATTAACTGACAATTGTTTCTCACACACACACAAATGTAATATTAAACCGGTTGATACTTTAACGCTGGTTAGCCGTTTAAAGATTGTGATCTGAACAAAACAGTCATTACAAACCTCCCTGCGTGTGTGTGACGCATCAGTGTGCTGTTAAGCTGCTTTAAGATAAATGTTCTATTCATAAAAGTAGTACAATAAACATGAAGTTGCGAAGGCAGCAAATGTGTTAACAGTTTTCAGGTTTAATAGGTTTTCTTCTTTGCATGTTTGAATTTTAACTTGAATTTATTTATAAAAAATAAAAAAAACTATAAGATGAATACATACATATGCATTTAAAACAGACAAAGCAACTGAATGTTTCCATTACATGCAATATTTTTCTACATAATATACCTCATATATCCATAAGACTTTTAAGCCAAATTGAAACAAGAGCATGGACTTCCCGTCTTTTCTGATTTACCTAACCATGTTCTCACTGTGTGAATTATGTGCTTATCTTCAGTGTGACCCATGCAGAGAATCTTTAAAAGGCTAAATGGATAAGTCCAAGCTGACCAGATCTGAGCATTGTGGATAAGGCAACACAGAATCCCCAAAACCCAAATTTGATTTACCATTTTTAAAAGTTCTGAAAATCTGAATTGTATACGCACATAGGAGAAAAATCTCATTTTAAGCATTTGAATGTACACTGTGCTATCTTTAAGACGTGAGGCATTACATTTTAAAAACAACCCCAGTATTTGATAAGCAAACCGATCAGGATTACATTAAAAGGAGTTCTGCAGTTTTCACATTGGATGTTTATTGCTGTTAAGAATACCAACATTCACCCTTAAATTTTTTTTGATGGGAGGATACCACCCTTGTTGGAATTTAAAAGGATCCTATTCAACAGAGAAGTCTTAACAGGACTGGATGAAGATAACATGTAGCCGAAAAAACTTCCACATCTATGATTGAAACTGTTTATTGGTTATATGGACTAAGACATTAATGGCGGAAGACTTTCCGAGAAAATCTCCCTATTTTAATAGTTATATTGGCATGTGTGTTAAAGGGGTAAACATTTCAGTTGAAATTGTAACTTATGATGTGACTTGCCACTTAGAATAGAACTCCAGTGTTAGATTTTCCTTTTCCTGTAACTCCAGTTCCTGTCAGATTAGTGTCTGGAGTAGCACCTGCAGCCTTCACTCACAGCAAACTTATAACAGATACCATAATTCTCCTTCTCATTGCACTTACCCGTCAAGTGAGCTAAACATAGTCAGTCTGTCAATGTACATTTTACAGCATGTCGCACACTACAGTCATCATGATTACCATTTAGATGTCCTTACATTTATAAACCCTTTTGTAAAATGGCTTGGTTTATGCTAGAGCTTTCATGGGAATTCAACTATACTATTACAAATAAATACTACTTGCTTCCTTTGTAGCTACATATGTACGTTTACTTCCATGTTTTGTCTTTGTTATAATGGCAAATATGTTCAAACAAAAAGACCCACAGTGCAAAGCAGTAGAACAGTTCATGATATACAGTACGTGTGTGAGGTCTTGGGAAAACCACATGGTAAAAAGGCATGCATTTCTACAAACATTTACAGGTTTATGCAACTTGCACTAGGGTGCAAATTGGTAACTGCTGGTTGGAAGGTTAGTTATGACTTCAAATTGTAAACACATTTTCATTTCTTCCCAACAGACTAAACAAGAGGCAGTTACAAATGTAAGCAACTCTCACCATCATCTTAAACAGCATGACATGATGGGATGCATTTTCCTTAGTGTTTTAGAATCTAAAAACACCTTTATGACATGTGTAAATCATAGAAAAATGGATTGTGGCCAGGATTCACGCAGCACTATTGGATTAAGGTACATCAGTGTTCTGTAAAAATGTTCGGCCTCTAACTTTTTGCTCACTTTGTGTATTGTATTTAATATTGCTTGAAAATAATGTTTATTTGGAACAATCTATATGTAGTCACTTATTATGGGATTAAGAAATAAAAATATAAATAAAATATTATATAATTAAGAAAATGTAGCTAAAGCTGAAGTAAAACCATTCTTTAATAATATTTGAATCTCATTCAGTCACACTTAAGATTTCTGATTATGTGTGCTGAAAGAACACAAAAACTTTTCAGAATCTTTTGCAAAAATTATGTTCAAATTAAATTTTTAAAACAAGCATTTGGAATGTCTATAGATATTGGTTAAGTGCTTAGCCTTTCTTTTCAGGTTAAATGCTTATTTCTGATGGCCATAATCATGCGAAGGCACACCCAGACAACTGTAAAACTTTAGGTCGTTTTCATGAAAACAGTTTAAAATATCAGATGCAATAACTAATTGGTCTTAATTTGTTTAAATGATCACTTAATACGCATTCAAATGTTTGGTACAAAAGTAAACCACTGAAGCACTCATTTTATAATTAAAATTATGCAAAAGACTAAATCACAAGCTGCTTAGAGTTGGCATTTAAATAACTGACGCTACTTGACAACGATTCTCAGGTCTGAGGAGATGGAGAAATGAAGCAGTTTAAGCACATAATCAAAGCCATGCCAATTTCTGGCATGGGTTTGGGCACACCTCTGCTGTCCCAGTCAATGCCAAGACCGAAACCCTACTGAGATGATGAATGAAATTAAAAAGATTGTGGAGATATAAAGAAAGCCTACAGTATACAAAAAGTATAAATAAAGGGTTAAAAATATTGTGGAAATTCAGATAATCTTGCAGTAAATGGTAGTTAAGTGAAGACTGATAATTAAAGTGGCAGTCCAAAATGAATTTAAATAACAAGTCCTAAAAGAAAGGTTGCCTGTACCATTTGTCTGTGGTGGTCAGTACTAAAGCCATTTAAGCTAGGTGCACATCTTTAACCAACACATGATCAATGATTAGATTAAAAAAATAATAATAAATAAATAAGTAAATAAATAAAAGAAAAACTAGGCAAAACAAAAACAACATCCATGAGATGTAGCCAAATTGTGCACCTCATTTTTAAACACCGTCTTGCTCATATGGAAAGCTATTAGGGTCACACTTACAATAAAATGCAAACAAAACAAAAATCATTGTGCACATATTGGTGTTAATACAAATACTGATTCAATAAAGTACACTCCCATTGTTACTGAAGAAATTGACACCATAGCGAGGGAATTGCAAACTTGTCAAACAAAAACATCTGAGCTATACCTTGAAGAGCTCTCCTCACAATCCACATTAAAACAGAGCCATTTACAGCCAGCCCATGGCAGGTTATAAGAAGGATACATTTGTGCCCATGAATGACATCTATTAAAAGGAATTTTTAACAAATCGCTCAGAGCTCACACAAACTGCAGCTGGGAACCATCCATTTAAGCCCCTTTAGGTCACCCATTCCGGGGTGAGAAACAAGAAAGGTCTCCAAAATAATGGCCAGCTGCACAAGCAAAAAAAAAAAAAAAAAATTGGAAAGAAATAAAATCTTCTCTGCTGGGGTTGTGCCGAGTTCCATTACAGACCAAACACACAACTCTATAAAATGATAGAGAAGCAGAGTTTTTATATTTCAATTGTTCTTTTAGCACTAATGAATCACAGAAAAGGGCCTGCACCATTTAAATAAGCAGATTAGACAAGTAATAAGGGTGATGATTCCTAAACTAAAAAAAAGGAAGAAATAGTGAAAAGTAAAGAGGCAAATTAAAATCAGTTAAAAACTTATTTCAAGTAATTATTCATAATATTAGAGTATTAATTCTCAAATTGTACAAAGCTGTCGGCCTTCAGCACCAAGAAAATTGTGCAGGCAGGAATGTACTGTTCCAGACACCCAAACAGAACACTGTTCCAGCCAAACTGCATACTTGAGAAGAGTGACTTCATACAGAGGCAGCAGCAGTGTATGCAAACACAGCACCATGGTAACAGGAGTGACGTCAGGAACCTGATATGAAAACTCTTCTCCATGACCTGCAGCATTTAATTTGCCTCAAGTGTCAGCAATGAGCTCACAGGAGCGCCCCATTACATCAGCAATCACATAGCAACTAAGAACCAATCAAATGTCACAAAAGGGGCCAAGAAGGGCAGTAATACCCTGTTCCAGCTACAAGGCTCCTAAAATGTTATGTCTACAGATTTAGTTTCCACTGTGCATATTTGAGCAGAAATGGGGGATGTTTAGAGACTGGCTTAAACAAGAAAGAGGAAAAGATCTGAAGGGAAGGGGGAAAAATAATAATAATAATAATAATTCCCATTATTAAAAGTGATATGACATGACTAAAGCCATGTTATTTTGAATCAAATATTAGCTTCTTTACAAAGACCATACCACAGAAGAGGACTAATATATAATTTACATGACTAATAGCAGTAAGAACTGGTCACACAAAAAGTAAATAAGTAAAAAAAAATAATAATATAATTGATAATAAACTTTATTAGTTATCAACATTATCTACATTAATTAATACAAAGAACCTGGTGGTCTGCAGGCAGAAATATTACAACAGAAAGCTGCAGGTCGCCCAGCGGGATGGATGCCAAACACAAACTATGATTTGTACACTTAAAAAGGAATTCTGTGAAAATAATATGCTGACAATTCATTGTGCAATAAAACAGGAACATTTCTTAATAACTAGCTCATGTTTGCCCCATATTTGTGGTGTTGATCTCTAGTTCATAAGCAAGGCACTGTAGGGTAAAGGAACCCATATGACTGCCCAACATCCTGGACACATAAGTCTACCTTTCCGCCTTCACCTAGGCAATACACTTAAAAGAAGAAAAAAAAAATTCCAATGGAAAAATTAACCTTAGATGAGAATTAATTTAACTGTATGAACTGGCTTCCAAAAAGCCCAATATCCAATCCCTCTGCTGGAATTTGTAGTGTTACCACCCTTGGACTGTGCTAAAATCACAACCTGTTTACCTGATATTTTAAACAGTTATTAAAATGTTAATTGAGAAGCATTAAATTGGATGTAGACAGGAGTGCCATTAGAACACGCTTACAACTGCGAAAGTACACGTGTTCAATCTTTTCTATTACAGACACAAAGGCCAAAGCCTGTTTTACCAGGCCAGACAGCCAGGACTGCAGTAAGCTAAGAAAGCTATATTTAACCTGTGAAGAGGACGGGGAGGGCGGGGAGGGTAGCCATTACCACGCACTCAGTCTGCAGCACAAATCAACTAACATTTACATTCTGCTAAAAAGAGCCTGGTGGCTTTAAGCTCACATTTCACTGGTTGATTTCAGCCAATTCAAAGATGGCTACAATGATTTAAAATTATTTTAAAAATGAACCCAGAGATTCATGAGCTTTATATGTAAAGCACAGTCTGTCGTCTAATTCTAGTCATAAAACTAATAACCATTTTAAACCATAATGAATCAATTCCACATTTCTGGATTTAAAATTTCAATATGTAGAAATTAAAAAAGTGACAGAATGGAAACCTACAAAAAGAGACAACCATGGAAAATGACTAAGCATCCTCATACTTCTCCATCCAGCCAAGTTAAACACGTTGTTCTTTTCTGGGACAACTCAAGCCACAGGGTTCTGTGCTCCCCAACCACAGTGTCTCCATTAGAAGCCTGAAGCAAGCAAGCAAGCTTAAAAAAAAGTGGAAGCAAAACCTGACCGTAAACACTTTAAATGTTACACCGAGGCTTCATGGTGTAACATTTAGCAACGAGAGTCTTGTACCTAATTCCAAAGAACAAAGGAAAGTAGCAGAAACAGTTCATCAGGAAAAAGTCGCATCCCAGAGAGAATAAAAAGTTGTGCCTTTCAATTATTTGAAGGCCATCCCCATTATCATTGATAGAGCAGGTAGTTCTTGAGGGAGGCTGGTAAGGGAAGTCCATGTATTTCACTTAGTCGTTCACGGCCCAACGCTAATCTTACTGACCGTCTGCAGAGGTCCATCAGTGGCAGGGGCTCGGCTGCAAAAAAAAAAAAAAGAAAGACAAAATAAGAAACAAACTCCAGGTCACAACAGGCAAGAGAATTATAACATGATTTTTAGTTTAGGTTTTTCATTTACAATTTTCAGTCACCAACACCTGCTACAAATCACTTCATTCATAACCTTAAGTAGACTACAGGAGAAAAAAGATGTACACGCAGGAGTGAATTTAGGATTGTCCATTTGACTCTCTCTGCATTTAAGGAGATGCATTACAACCACTATGACATAAGGCCCGGATCCACAGTAAGCCAAGAGCAATGACTCCAGAGGCTGAGTAATGCTCTGGCTAGGCACTCTTGGCCTGTTATTCACATGGGAGAGAATGAAAAACATGAACACCTGCATCCTGAACCGATGTACTGCATTAAGGCTGAAGTCATTGAATGTCCATACACCATGTTCATTTAATAAATTTGTCTATTGGGTAGTTCCAACACATTTGGGCACAAAGTACAGGTGGAATGATTGACATACACAGGTTAGATTGAGCAAAAACATGGTTTGGTTCGTGGTGAGATCATAGTAGTTAAAATCGTTTTTAAAAAAAATGTATTAATTAAAAAAAAAAACTCAAAAGATGACTGCGCAGAGATAACTGTACACAATCAAAGCTGCATCACACCAACCTTTTATTTTCCAGTCATTCTCATTTTTCAACAACACATCGTTAAAAGTGGCATCTCCGCTAAGTGATGAAAGTACAAACTCAGGGCTTTGGGCAACCATTTATCTGTTGTATTTGTATCAATAAGGAGAATTATAAAATTCATTGTTTTAGTAAACTAAATAAATTGGAACATACCAATTAGATTTATCTACGAGCAATTGGTTGGTGGTTCAAGTTGGTCAGAATGTGAAATGGTTTTATTTATAATAATCAGTTCTGATAGGTCATTGGATTATTATTGTTTTTTTTGTAAATGAGAATATTAAAAAAAAAATTCCCCAAAGCTGCAAAAAGAAACATTTGCTCTTTAGCCTAGACATTAGGGTGTAACTCTAATTAAAGTGCAAGCAGTGACTTGTCACATTACACCCTTTTAACAGTAATGCAGTGGATAATCAGGTTCATAACAAGCTCCAAATCTATTGGTTATTTAAATATCTGTAGTATACACACTTTTTTGGACAGGTCTCCATAAAAGACATAGAAAAACAAGCAAAGCAAACAGCCATATGTTGGAAACCTGGCCATTAACTTTAAGCTCAGTTTGTAGAAATCACTCCAGCTGATCGTATAATTCCAATGAACAGTCAGGAAAATGTGTGCTTTTCGTGATGGTTTGTGCAAGTCACTTTACTTCCTTATTTAATTTTCATCTCCTAGGTAATGTGACATGCTTGAGTTTTGGATGTGTTGGGAAGAATTATTTGAGTGGCAAGGGATTCTCAGCACTGCAGTGACATTGTGGTGATGTGTTAGTGGTGTTGAACTGGTAAAAGTGGTTCAGAAAAATGTGCTACATGGCTCTACTGTGTGCATGTGAAATTAGAGGCAGCTCATCTACTGATGTAATAATACTATATTAGAGCTCAGAGGATACTGGTGGCTGCACATTGTTTGGTGAACTATTATCACCTTAGAAATTATATGAAGTTTTTACCAAATCCAACAAGCTTACAGCGGCACGGTGGCTTAGTGGTTAGCACGTTCGCCTCTCAGCGCTAAGGATTCCCGGTTCGAATCCCCATCTGGGTGGAGTTTCCATGTTCTCCCCGTGTCTGCGTGGGTTTCCTCCGGGTTCTCCGGTTTCCTCCCACAGTCCAAAAACATGGATCAAGTTAACTGAATTCTCAAAATTGCCCCCTATTGAGTGTGTCTGTGTGAGTGAGTGTCTGCCCAGCGATGAATTGGCGCCCTGTCCTGGGTCTATCTGCCCAGCGCCCGAGACGTTCTCCCCTGGATGGGCATGGGGAACCCCACCGCGACCCTAACAGAGGATAAGCAGGAGATAATAAATCAATGAATGAATGAACAAGCTTACAGAGTCTGACTCAATCATATACACACAGCACAATGATTGAGTATGCAGAGAAACAGGCGCACTACAGTGTGCAACTCTATGAAAAGGGAAACTAATAATTGAACAGTAAAGAAACAAGGTGTACCAAAACATGGCCAGTAAATATACAGCAGACACTCAACTTTTTAAATTTGTGTAAGCAGAAACCCATGCATGTCCCCGTGCAGTGTCGACTCCTGGCCCAGCTGCCTATTTAACAAGTTTTTTTCATATTAATTTCTAGTGTTCAAAAAGCCTAAACAAACCACCAACAAATGAAGCTTATATTGGAAACAAGAATCTGATAAAATGCACATCGTGAGACGAGATATTTCAGTTGCGTCATTAGCTTCCCTATTTGCTATGGTCTTATGAAAGCTATTGCAACAGGCCAAAAAAAATAAATAAAAAAAAATAAAATAAAAAATAAAAAAAACTGGAGACATAATTGCTTGTAATTAATTCTCTCACATACACATTTTTGGGTAGGTTTGACCTTCATGGTGTAACACTACCTGTACAGTTCAATTTTCGATCTGTAAACGTACTTGCATTTTTTATGAAAATCTAGGAAGTGAAACCATTTAAAACCTTAAAATATACTTTAAAATTATATTTAAATGTTTGGAAGGATTTTTAGTGCAAAGGATTGGTCAGATATATGAGAAACAATTTTCATGAAGTTGCATGGCAATAATTTTTAAAGTATGAAGTTTTAAAGCTCAAGTCTAAATTAAAGGCTCAGCTAAATTAAAGAAAGCAAAGACTTTAAATACAGAACAGCCTAGTTCGTACGCATCACTGAAATACTTGGGATTGTTTAAAAAAAAAAAAAAAAAAAAATTTTCAATTAATGACAAACTAAAAAATTGAAAATTGTTCATTCATTCATTCATTTATTATCTTCCGCTTCTCCTCTATTAGGGTCGCGGTGGGGTTCCCCATGCCCATCCAGGGGAGAACGTCTCGGGCGCTGGGCAGATAGACCCAGGACAGGGCGCCAATCCATCGCTGGGCACACACTCACTCACACATACACTCTAATTTGGGCAATTTTGAGAATTCAATTAACTTGATCCATGTTTTTGGACTGTGGGAGGAAACCGGAGAACCCGGAGGAAACCCACGCAGACACGGGGAGAACATGGAAACTCCACCCAGATGGGGATTCGAACCGGGAATCCCTAGCGCTGAGAGGCGAATGTGCTAACCACTAAGCCACCGTGCCGCCTTTGAAAATTGTTAATGTACTAAATTAAATTTGATTAATATTTACTTCTAAACAACAAAATGCTACAGTCCATTTTCAGTCCGTAATGTGGTGTAAATTCTGTATTGTAATCATTGGTAGGTGGCTAGAGTTTATTTGGCCACAACTATTAGGTAGAAATTTGTAGCCAACTAAAATTGTATTACTTCGAATTAAAATGTTAGTTCAGAGCCTTTAAATAGATTTTGCATTTAGATTTTTAGCAACAGATACACATATACACCTAAATAAATTCTATACAACAGATAATGTTTCAAATCATCGTAGTGTTCCTTGGTTGAATAAAAAGTGATTATTAGTCATAAACACATGGATAAATGTATATGATGGAAAGCTAAGCCACTAACAATTGTTTAAGAATTGCTGTAACAGTTGTTCATAGATTAGCAGCACAAAATAATACTTGGTGCACTGTGCAAAATTGTTTCACGGACACAAAATAAGCACAATTCATCGAGAACAAAATCAATTTTCAATAAAAAGTGTGGTGAAATACTTACGATCAAGTCCATTGATGTATCGGATTTTGATTTCACAGTGTCCCCAAACAGCACTTACTACAGGGTAAAGCTTTCTGCCTTTTAATCCTCTGAAAGCTACCCCCATGTACTGTCCATCAACAATATAACTTAGCGTGCCTTCATCCATGTCGAGTACGACCAAAAAGGAGTCTGGGACAACAAAAGTCTCATCTGGCTCAAGGAACGCTGGATAGGTCTTGCTTGGCTGGTTTTTTCCATCATGGTACAGTTTGTTTCGACCCAGATCCCAGCCCCAGGACTCACCATTATTGCCAACTAGAGCTGTGTAGCCTACAGAATGCAATGGTGCATCTACTGTGGCCACACCCACCACTGCATGTGTGCCACGCTGGCGCAAAGCCCAGCAGATTTCCCAGACGTGCAAGCCTCGGGTATAGCCTACACGGCCTCGGATAGCGTCCGTACTCTGTGCCACCGGGTGTCGATGAAATATAAGCTTGTTGTCCTCCTTGACAAAGATGTTAAGAGACCGGTCATCATTGTTCCACGAGTGTTGTACCTGTACTGCTGATGAGGAGGAAGGCATGTCCAATAGCATATCCAGCCGTGGTGGTTTGGTGTAGTCCAGGGCCTGGAGCTGAAGTTTTAATGGCCGGCTCGCGGGGTCCCGCATATCCACGGTCCTTATCCCCCCTGGAACCTTTTGCCCCATGCTCTGAAGGTTCTGATTGTACCTAGTGTCACCTCCCTCCTTAAAACTCAGCAGGGAATAGACAAGCAGCAAGGATGACCGAGGTCTGCTCCCACACCTCAGTCTCCTAGAGCAACCACAAAGCTGAATGTTCTGGCTATAGATCTTGAGACACTAGGAAACGGTCTTAAAACCTCCACTGGTATTCCAACCTGAGAAAGCAGAAAGAACAGGTCAACATTAATGAAGGTCACACAAAACCAAATTTAACACATTTATACATGTCAAACAACTCATATAGAAATATGTTTCCCTGTGCAATGAAATTCTTACTTTGCCGTCCGCCCTGGATGAGTAAGAAAAAGTAAATATGGTAATAATAATAAAAATATAAATGTAGAAAAAACACACAACTAAACATATTGTAAGGTAATTTACATTATGCAAAGCTACATTATATTGCAACAGTCCGATGGGAAGTGTGAAATTTAGTGCAAAAATGCTTTAAGTCCATGATGGTGTTCCGGTTGCTATGCTCATTGCAACATGTTAGAGGTTAAATGCATGGCTGTTTTAAGTACAGCAAGGTTTTTGCATCATTTGGCAGACTGATAGGAAGCAAAATGTAAAACACCCAAAAAAAAAAAACCACGTTTCAGGTCCTGCTTATGAACATTACAACATGGTTAGCAGTGACATTACATCACATGGTGAGAAGGAACAGCTGCACTCATAGCCGAGCAAAATTAGCAAAACCCAAATAGCACACACACACACACACACACACACACACACACACACAAAAAAAAAAAAAAAAAAAAAAAAAAAAAAAAAAAAAAAAAAAAAAAAAAAAAAAAGGAAATCAAAAAGAAAGAAAGGCCAAGCCATTTCCTTTTCAAGCACATCGCAGTGAAAGATAATAGGAAAAGTATGTCTGGCTTTTAAATATATATATAATGTGCAGCTGTGTTGTTTTCAGGAAAAGCCACAAGCAGCAATAATCTGTCTGGCTTTCAGACGGTCAGTGGCTGCAAAGAACGACAACGTACCATAATAAATACAGACCGCCTTCACCAAGTCAAGTCTGTTATATCAGATACTTGTAAACCTGCTAAACTCATTCACAAACACTTCGTTAGTACTAACATCAGGAAAGAAATACTAACACATAATCGTGGTAAAAAGTTTTTAAATTTGATATATCATTTACTTTATGCAATTTTTATTTTAAGGATAACACATTAAGCCAACTTCAAGTTGTTGAACTAATGAGAACAAATAAAAGGATATTTTCAAAAACTAAAACAATGAACAGATAATCATGTGTCAATTTTAAGACGTTATACAGACCAGACAAAAAGTATGCAATGTATTTACATCAAAACAAGATTTAAAGAAGAGAAGGGGTGGGGAAAAAAAAAAACAAAGCAACAAACTTTGACACTCCGTTTTTAAATACTTTAACTTGATTAAATTTCACCAGGTTAAATGTGGCCAAAACTTTACAAAAGTCTTATAATTGGACATTGTGAAAAAAAGGGGTCCAAGTCTTACAAACAGGGTTAAATACTGGAACACTATAGGAGCCAAGTCCTAATTGAATTGTAGACAAGAGCTTATTGAGCAGCTTCTTGGTCCTTTTTCTGATACAAGTAAACAACCATTTAAATGGGTCATGCCTCTCCAGTGATGACCAAACTAAGAGAGAAATAGTGATTGTTAATCAAAAACAATAGGGTTTTCTGTGGCTGTCCAACCAAAAAAAAAAACATACATATTAATTTGTAACACTGGCTGACCGTACTTTCGTACTCAATCATATTGTGTTAGAACTTACGGGAAGAAATTCATGCTGTTCTGTCATTTGTTAAAGATTATTTTAGCACCTGCCCCTTAAGGTCTTGCCCACTGTGTGGAATTAATTGAAATTCAGTGGACACTGTGTGGATTTGCAGGGATTAGTAAACACTGGCAACCTGTATGCCATCAAGGCCACATCTTAATAGTCGTTCTAATAGGGGGGTTCCCTGGGTTACTGCCACTTTGCTCACAAAGACAGTCTTCACTACAAATTGATGCTCAGCTTTAAATATATATATATATATATATTTTAGAATATACTGTATATCTTACATAATAAAAAAATAGCTACACCAATGTCTATATTGATGAACTGCCTACAAAAAGAAAAAAAAATTAAATATTTTCCCCAATAGGATACAACCACTCACCACAGGTAGTAACAGCCATGCATTTGTGACATGTAGCATAAAGTTGCTAGTGAGAAGCAAGGTCACAGCTGTTAAATACAGGGCAGACAGGGTGATGGCAGAAAAACAACATTTCCCGCCAAAGCAAATGGGGAGAAAAACATACATTACAATAGCTGTAAACAGATCTCAACCCCCTGGGACAAGCCACAAAGAACATGGTGCGTTTCAAATTACTGCAAAATGTATTCATTTTGTTCCTAATAAACCCATTAGGAACAAAATGCAGATTCTTAAACACTGTTAATAATTACAGTTCATAATCACATGAACCAAAAAAAAACACTCAAAATCCAAATACTTTAATATAAAGTTGGTCCCACCTTTGTTTCTACTAAAGCCAACACTCTCTTGGGAAGGCCTTCAAATGTAAAAGCCAAATTAGAAATACATTAGAAGCCAATTCACCTTGTAACCATGTTTTTAGACTGTGGGAGGAAACAAGAGATACCCCTTAAGTGTGCTTCCTTTCAAATGGATTGCTAAATAAAAAAAATGATGGCTCTTTAGTGCACCAGTTAATTAGTATAATGTGATTTGAAATTCACTGTACCCCTCATCACATTCTCCACTCCATTCAGCTCATTTGAAATAACTTCTTTTATTATAAAGACCTACTTCATTTAGAAAATATAGTATTTTGGAATATAGGACAAATTGTGGCTCTCAATAATTCAAACGTTTCGAATATCAAAGTAATTTCCAATCAAGGACACTCATGCCATATAGAATAGGCACCTCTAGTTCCGGAATCTTCTAAATCCAAAATAGGCTACTTTTATTTAACTTACAGTGGTAACTATTAGCTGATAAGAATTTTGCAGTGAAACATTAACTTCCAAACATGTATTCTTGTTGTCTTCAGATGTCAGACATCATGAACATTATAAAAGTCATGAAAACCTCAGTCACCATGTAACAAAATGGGCTACTTTACTAAGGATTTAATGTGTAAGCCTCACAAAAATTGTTTCAGTTAAAAGTACATAGGTTTCAGGCATCAGAGTATTACAATCGCTGCCAATCTTTAACAGTGGGTAAATTCATAAGTCTTTATAATAGTACAACAGTGGCTGACTTCACACAGTTGTTAAAGCTCCAATAAAAAAGGGCAACTTACGAAGCATTAAAATTGGCAAGAAAAAGATTTACAAAAAATAATTGCAATAGAAAACTGAAGAATGGTTTGAAGGAGAATAGTTCTGCAACTGAACTTCATATGAACTTGGACTCAACCCAGATTAATGCAATAATACTATTCATTTAGATGGCAGCACATTTCATGGTTTTGAAACAGCTGCCTGCACAGCAGTTATGATAAAAATAAATAAATAAATAAATAAAAAAAACTGAACTCACTGCTGCGCTAGACAAGTTCAACGGCTCCAGGAAAACAGCAGTGTGAACATTATGTCACAATCATGACTGCACCTGTTTTGGTGCCAAGTGTAAGCAAGTTCACAGCTTTAGCCTTCATTTCTGTAAAGTTAAACATTAAAACGTGACAAACTAAATGCAAACACTTCTTGCATTTAAAAAAAAAAAAAACACTAAATCACAGTTAAGTGTTGATGTATGTTTAATATAAAAACAGACAATAAATCTAGACAAAGATAAAACAAAAATAAAAAAACTTTACCATTAAAACCTGCTTAATGCTATGAAACCCCAGCTGTTGTAAGGAGGCACTTTTACAAGATTTAAAAATCAGCGTTTTAATAAATTGGCCCATCATGCATTTAGTCAAGATTTGTTTTGAAGCCACTCAACGACTCACAACCACCATTCAACCACTTACAATCAGAACAAAATATCCATTTATTTTGTAACTAAAATCTGTTCATCTCACACTGACAAAGCAACAACGAAAGGTAAAACCGGAACCGGAAAACCGGATCAATAGCAGAAGCTATACTCATGTTAAGACTAAAGTATACAAATACAATATCACTACCATTAGCTTATTTAAGTCTCACAATGTTTTTTTTTTTTTACTAAAGTTACATTAAACAACAAAGTAATATTTCTTTTTTTACTGTAGCAGCTATTATTCTTAACATTGTACACTCTTTAGTTCAAGTCATGACTTTACATAGACCTTAGCAACATGGATACAAAATAAAACTTCTGACAATTAATTTATATATATTACAATTAATTTAACATATTCCCCACCATCGGTCAATTACAGGTACTTATATAGTTTAAGAAGAAATAAAAATGCCCAAATAAAAACTTGATCAGGGACAAAGAGAGAAAAAATGATGCACAAAATATGAGCAACTAAGTGAAAGTAACCTGTGACTTTTACTGTACATCTTATTTCCATCATATTTTCTCTCAAACGAAGATACACCACAGCATTTTTACACAGCTGTGTGAAGCCTTTAGCTTTGTGGTTTATTATACACAATGCAACTAAAAACAGCTATATAGATCAACGTAAGTATTTAAAACATTTGAAGACTTAATTTAAAAAGTGTTAACAATAAAGAAAAGATTTTTATTAAAATGTTAAATTAAATCCATTAGAATTTAGCAGAATCTAAAGTCTTGTTTAAAAGTAGAATATACATTTTTTTAAAGTCTTCTTGTAAAGTCAACTTCACATACAATGTGCTGATTGTTTTTATTTGAAATACTATTTAACACAGTGGGAAATCACCACCATGTTACAAAAAAAGTTCAAATACATGCATTCTGCACATTTCCGTTAAATACAGGCACATTTGTTTTCCTTTTTTTATATAAGGCAAGAGTTTTTATAGACTCACATTGTAAATAAAACATTTTAAATCAATGAGGTATTTGTTCATGAGTATACAACAAAATTAAAATCATTTTTTTAATTATTCAAAAGCACTCCTGCCAAAACTCATACAACATATAGATACAATACTAATAACACTTGATACAGGTACAAGTGGATACACTTACAAAACGCTCATCCTTTAAAGGAAATGTTTACCAGCCAGCATTCTTTCTACAACAGAACCATGCAAAACAGTAACATCAGTAAATGACTGCTAAAGGACTGGCAGAGAGTTGATCAGCTCTAAATAATAAAAATGTAAATCACATTCATATAAATCCACAGCCATGTCCTGCAGGCAGCGTATGCAACCTTAAAAGGGCTCCAAAACATTGACAACAGAGCAATGTAATGAATGGAACACTCTGGGGGGGGGGGGGGAAAAAAAAAAAAAAGCTCTGTCCATGGTGCTCTGAGGCATTTACTAAAACTAAATTTACAGCTGCAGAAGAGTGAGGTTTTAAAAGTATTATATGAAACTACAAGCAAACATTTTATTGTTTACTTGTTTAATTATCATTATTAATATTATATTATATTATAAAGATTTAGGCACAGAAAATCTATTATTTTAATGTTCTGGACAATTAATTAGAATATCTACTCATCTTAACAAAGGGTTACGTTAGTTCAATACATAACCTTATCTCGGTCAATGGCCTTTAATAACTCACCGAGTCCCAACATAACGTCCACATTACCATTGTGATTACTACATTATATTGGTGTCATTAAAAATACCCAACTCCCAAAACAAAGTCCCATGGCTGCATAACATAAAAATGAACACCTACCATAATCCTATCTGTAATTGACAAAACAAAAACATGATCTAAAATTTTAAAGTCTGCTGCAAAACCTAACAGTCATTTAGAAAAATTCAACAACTTTATAAAAAGGAATTAGGCAAGTGCATACATTAAATCTGAAATATCAGGAATAAAAAAAATAAATAAATAAAAAAAATAAAAACAGAGCGGCAGGGTGGCTTAGTGGTTAGCACATTCACCTCTCAGCGCTAGGGATTCCCGGTTCGTATCCCCATATGGGTGGAGTTTCCACGTTCTCCCCGTGTCCGCGTGGGTTTCCTCCAGGTTCTTCGGTTTCCTCGCACAGTCCAAAAACATGGATCAAGTCAATTGAGTTCTCCAAATTGCCCCATGTAGAGTGTGAGTGTGTGCCCAGCGATAGATTGGCACTCTGTCCTGGGTGTCTGCCCAGCGCCCGAAACGTTCTCCCAATATGGTGACCAATATAGGATAAAGCCGAAGATAATGAACGAAGAAAAAAAATAAAAATACAATAGATAGGTTAAATGCAATTACATGGTAGTGTTACCCTCCACGTCTGCCGAAGAGCAATGTTCAACATAATATTTTAATTACTGAGTGCACTATTTATGTACTCATAGTGGCACATATTTAAAGTTGTGCATAAACGCATGCATTTAAAATGACAAATTTAGGTATGAAAAGACTTAGTTCAATAGGTGGCAAACCACCACCACAACCTTGCTTTCAACATCCATTACAAAACTGTCAACACCACAGAAAAATGTAACACCATCATAACTGTTGTCAGTATTCATGTTTTGACTCACTACCAATAATGGCAAAAATAATAACAGGTTCACAGCATTATAACTATATATTACATTGAGGAGGTAATAAAGATGAAAATTTATATGAAAGATCACACCACTTGTTTTAAGCAATGTAAATAAATTGTCGAAATCAGTGTTGTGTGCCTGTAACGATTTTCAAACATGCTTTTCTTCCATCAATGCCAATTTATACACACCAAGTTCAAAAATGTTTGATAAATACGAGTAATGTGCTCCGTAATTTGTAATTGTTTTCAATTTAATTCCATAGTTCATTCATTATCTCCCGCTTATCCTCTATTAGGGTCGCGGTGGGGTTCCCCATGCCCATCCAGGGGAGAACGTCTCGGGCGCTGGGCAGATACATCCAGGACAGGGCGCCAATCCATCGCTGGGCACACACTCACTCACACACACTCTAAACGGGGCAATTTTGATAATTCAATTAACTTGATCCATGTTTTTGGACTGTGGGAGGAAACCGGAGAACCCGGAGGAAACCCACGCAGACACGGGGAGAACATGGAAACTTCACCCAGATGGGGATTCGAACCGGGAATCCCTAGCGCTGAGAGGCGAACGTGCTAACCACTAAGCCACCGTGCCGCCTAATTCCATAGTACTAGACTTAATTTTTTTTTAATGTAAAAGCGGTTTTAACATTGAAAGACTACTTTACTAATCATGAAAACTGGATCATCTTACATAAACAGATAAAGATCACAGTATATACATATATTTTAAGCAATTTCTTTGATCATAGCTTTACATTCACATAGTTCCTGTATTTCAGTTATCCTTCCCAAAAAAGCTCAGATTGTCATCATCTTCCCTGGTCACAAAATAAATCATCCAAATGTACTTATATTTGAGCGCATAAGCACGACTGATTATACATAACACCATGCTTTGTACCAAAATAATTCCAGATTTTGCTTCACGCATCTGCCCTGTTGGCCAGGCATGGCTTTTGGCATGAGCGCTTAGATTTTTAGCCATGCTTTATGCCTCTGTCAACATGAAAGCTGCAGTGTATATAGGAGGGGAAAAGGGTCCACTATGCCTGCAGGGAGTTTAAGTGGAGTGCGGCTGTCACACATAGGAAATATGGCTTTTATTAAAACAGTGTCATTCTTAAAAGAACCAGAACTGTTTAATTCAAGTTAAACAGATAAACTCTGCTTCGATCAACTGCAGCAATTTTTGTACAAAATTTTTGTAACACACAGTATTGTTAAAAATAAATAAAATTCACATACACTGGAAAACGGTGTTACACATATTGCCATAAAAAAAA
The DNA here is from genome assembly GCA_019802435.1 of Corydoras maculifer. NCBI lineage: Eukaryota > Metazoa > Chordata > Actinopteri > Siluriformes > Callichthyidae > Corydoras > Corydoras maculifer. Next base: position 615,838 of record JAFMOD010000550.1, on the reverse strand, counting down.
ATACAGGACATTTTACCAGATCGTTTTAAGTCAATTTCAACAACCGGTTGACAATTATTCTAAAATGTTTGGGGTGATTTTGAGTGTTCCTACACAAGGAGTGGAGGGTAATTTTTCCATTTAAACTTAAATGATACAAATCAGAAAGAAATGTTGCATTTGCTTCTATTAGCTTTGCTTTTGGAAGAAGCTTTTCTTACATCCTTTTTTCTTAAACCATTTCATATTTAATTCATTATCGAGTGACACTAAGTCATAGGTGTCAAACTCAAGACCTGTGGGCCATAATTGGCCCGCACAAGATTTTACATTGAGCTAATTTTATTATTGGCCGGGCGAGGTGTTTTTTTTTTTTTTTTTGGACCATGTTCCCATTTTAAATTTGTATGATAGAGGATCATTTTCATGGAAAGCAAAAATATTTTAAGTTTAAGGTTTTTTTTTTTTTTTTGTAAATTGCCCCAAGAGCAAAGAAAACTGAGTTTGACATTTTTGCTTTTGTGGAAAAGCATAATTTTTATTTCACTTTTTTCATGTTTTTATGCAGCATGTTCATGGTTGTAACTTAATATTTTGACAAGTGATATTCTTATATTGGACAAAGTATTTTACGTTATATAAAATTAAACTTTAATTATTGTGGAATAATTTTCAATGTCACTTAAAAATATCCCAAAATTGGTTGGGATTAAGACACAAGGTTGGTACAGCACCATGAAGCAATGAGGGTTAAGGGTTTCGCTCAAGGACCCACAGTGGAAACTTGGGTGGACCTGGGATTTGAACCTACAACTTCGAACCTTGAACCTATTATTGACAGCCCAACACCCTATACACTGAGCTACCATGTTCTAAAAGTCTCTTCACATTCTCTAGGTAGCAGTCTTTAAATCAAGCAGAAGAGAATGGCGCCATTACAATAGCTACAGATGCTTTATCATTCCTGCATCTACAAATAGTAATATAAGCTGCCAGGAGCCAGAAGAACCTGCTGCAAAGTACTACATAATTAAATCAGTACAAAGTAACTACATTCAGTCATTTTATAGCAAGACAATTTGTTTTATGGTTGAAGAAATTTAAGTTCACTCATCCAATGACTTACTTCAGATTCACATTTATTTGTCACCTATAAACTTGTAACATTTACAAATAAACATTAAAATTGGGAAGACTTTAACGACACTAAAGAATTCATCTAAAATTTGCTCAGGAGTAAACAATTTTATTATTGAACATATAAAATCCTATATTTAAGAGGTTTCCTGCTTTCTGAGCTGCACTTCTATAGTGCGTCAAGGTTAACTGCACTCTGAAACTCACTAGCATTTGGACTTTATAGCCCCCTCTCCCATGACCCTAATTACTTTGGGACAGCCCTTAGTGTGTCGAGCCCCTCACATGAACATGAAAACTGGCAGAGTGGGTAGGCAGAAGTGAGTCGGAAGCAGATTACTGGGGTTATATTGTTAGACTCAAGAGTGTAGCTCACTATACAACAGGGGGGGGGGGGGGGGGGGGGGGGGGGGGGGGGGGGGGGGGGGGGGGGGGGGGGGGGGGGGGGGGGGGGGGGGGGGGGGGGGGGGGGGGGGGGGGGGGGGAATTAACATATTGCATAGCTGTATATGGAGAGGCATATATATGGACACTAAAAAGAATGATGCAGAAGATACATACTGTGGAATCACAGCTATTTATATATAATTTTCTTTAATACCTGGTAAAATATCACCACTAAGCTTTAAAGCCAGTCCTAAAAACCTTGTTAGCATAATGAGTTTAATTTCACCAATTCAATCTAGTTCAATCTTAATCGCTTAAAAAAGGCTTGGCAATGCAGACATCAAAAACTAAAACAGAACTACTATTAAAAGACAGCTGCTGAAGTTGCTGGTACAGCAGCAATAATATAGAAATTGTTTAACATTTAAATTGTTGAAAACGGTACATCTGTTCCTTTATTACATTGAAAACATTAACTACATTAAAAAAACTACTCAGTTACTAAAAGATACATACAAATTGACCATTAAGAAACTAAATCTGATCAAAATAATTGTTATGCCAGTTTATTTAATAAGTTTTCATTGCAATTTCATTTGAGTAAGTAAACAAAACAAAATTAATAAACTAGATTAAGGAACAATTTACTTTGTACATTGAATAAACCAAATGTCCATCTCTTAAGTTTGTATTTATTTAAAAGGTTTTAAAACATAGAATTTTGTTTGTGCTAGAAATGTTTGTAGTCTATGCTCCAGAGTTATCCCAACTAAACACATGTGGATGAACTGGAATAACAATATCAAGTCAGGACTTGTAATTTAACATCAGCTTCTAATCTCATTTCTAATCCCTTGACTCAATTGTTACATTTTCCAATAAGAAATTGTTGCCAACTGTCACATTTTTTAAAAAATGTATTAGGAATTTGTTGGTTAGACACAATATTACATACACAAAGTATTAATTAGTCTGGAAACCATAAGCATCAATTGCAGACCTACAGAGAAATTCAAACAACTGAAAATGACATTCTGATCCAATGACTTCACACGTTCCTGCTTGAGCCAACAGTGGGACCAAGAATGCTAATGTGATTTACATGGATCCATTGATATTAAGACACAGGCAGTTTCACAGATGGAATGACCTCAGTTTCTTTTAGTGATTAAAGCTGGTTTGCTGATGAACATGTGACTTTAATTCAACTATGGAAAATATTTATGACCAACATAATTCATTCCTCCTTAAATCCATCTTATTCAGTACAATGGTGCCCAGTAGAAAAGCACTTTGCTTAGGTGTGGCCTCTCCTTCAAAGAAAGCATTACTAACTGAAAAAAAGACATCAATTGTATAGTTTACTGACCCTAATTTCAAATGCAAATTTTAAAAATGTGTCACTTAAACCCTAGGCACTTTATTCCTCTAAAGAATGTTGCAATTTATTAGTTTGGTTAATTTTTTTATAAATGGCATCAGTTTAAAAAATGTACCCAGCACGTCACAGCCTACTCAGAGTAAGGATAAATACACAATCACAAAAATATTAAAAAACACTGCAAAGGACTGGTAATATGCCCTGGGTGATCCTTCTTTAATATTAGAATAAGCAATTTTAAAAAAATTAAGCGGCGTGTCAGTCCAACCCTTTATTCAACAAGTAATGTTAATTGCATGAATTTATTTTCTGATAACCATGTATTTACAGTCTATTTTAACTATAAATTTAAATTTTTATTAAATTAGTATGTTTAGCTCATGCGCCCGCAAACCAATACCTGGGTCAAAAGACTAATGATAATGCATTCCTATAGTGATGGCAGTGATATAGTAAACCATGGTGGTTTTGAAGAAGAACTCACAACAGCCCACAACAGATGCAGTGCATGTTGGGCAAAACAGTGCTGAGAGTAATAAAACTACAAAAAGAATCATTGAAAAAAAAAAATCTTAATCATGACATAGCATGGACAGGATTGTGTGGGCCATGTGTGTAGCACATGATCTCTAAAGTTTCTATTTCCATGGGCCAGAACAAATCTGATCACATTCAATTCATAGATAGACAGATGGTATTTACATTGCACAATGAAGTCAAATCTGATGAAAAAGCAAAATGAGGGGTTTGGTTTCCAATGTGTAACTATGACATGACACACTATCACAACCATGTTTAAGGATGGCAGAAGCTTGCCTGCTTCATTTTATTTAATGCAGCTGTTACATTGAGATCACTGACTGGTAAGGACTGATATACCCCTCATCCAGCTATTGTTTAATGGCAGCCATCAAACAAGTATGTTTGTTAAACGTGTGACATACGTGAACTTCACCTGCTTTAAAAAAAATCAGACAATAAAAAGTCTCAACTGATATCACTGATCATAGCTGTCAGGCCGAAAAAGTAGAACTTCTTTCAAACCACATACAAAACATTCCTCAAATCAGAACTTAAATTTCTGTTGTTTAAACTTGCTAAGTTTTAAAGGGGAAGCAATCAGACCTGCATAATCAGAACACTTTATTAATCCCAGCTGGGGGGAGGGAATTGCAGTTTTTACAGATGCTCTATTAGACATGTTTATATATACAAAAGGGCAAATAAAATAAAAAAATTACAATAAGCGCAGTAAAATTCAACTGAAAGTACTAAAAAATACACAACTATTTAATAGTAAAGTGCTAAGTACAAGTAGGTAAAAAGTAAAGCGGCATGAGTACAGTATGAATATCTGCTTTTTTTTTAAATAATTTAAAAAAAAGAGGATGGCTTAGTGGTAAGCACATTCGCCTCTCAGCGCTTGGGATTTCTGGTTCGAATCCCAATCTCGGTGGAGTTTCCATGTTCTCCCCGTGTGTTTCCTCCGGGTTCTCCGGTTTCCTCCCACAGACCAAAAACATGGATCAAGTCAATTGAATTCTCCAAATTTCCCTGTAAAAAGTGTGTTTGTGTGAGTGAATGTGTGAGTGTGTGCCCAGCGATAGATTGGCACCCTGTCCTGGGTATATCTGCCCAGCGCCAGAGACATTCTCCCCTGGATGGGGAACAACCCCACGGACCCTAATAGAGAATAAAGCGGAAGATAATAGATGAACATTTTTTTTTAAATAGTGCATTATGGAAGATGGTAGAATAAAATAATATTGTACATTTGAATAACTGTCCTGATTACATTATCGACATTAAATTTAAAGTAATTTTACTGGGTGGGGAGTTAAATAGACTGATTATACTGTTTGATGTCCACAGGTTTGGGCAGACAACCTAATGAGGAAGTCTTACATATGTAATCTGTTGGGTTATTCTTCATCAACAACTTTTTTTGGCCTTTCCTAAAGCTTTAACTACAAAGTGAAACTCCTTGGGGAGACAAAGAACCTCTGTATGCTTCAGTCAAGTGTAGGGCTCTTTGAGCTCCATTGAGCCTTAGTTCAGCACACAGGCATTTAGCATTGACCTGCTGTGAACAGGTTTGTCCATATTAAAGGAGTGTGAGAACAGAGCTTAAGAACCTGCCCTCGTGTCCAAAACGATTTGCCTGCTTTTCATGAGAACAGAGAAAGCAAGAAAACAGAGAGAGCAGACACTGCAGGTTGCACAGGTTGAGCCAGGCTAATGCTAAGCGAGTCCTGTTAACAAGCAGAATGGGCGCAGCTCCCCACCAAGTGAAAACGAAACCACGCTCCTTTTTGTTGTTTCGCTCCGTTTTTCAACTAAACCTCACTTTCAGCCCCCTGTAATCTAATTAACGAGGGCTTAATTAACCACGATTTGGGACTTTTGGGAGCGATTTGGGAGTGTAAGCCATGTTTTGCCTATATCTTTTCTAAGGAACTGAGATCACTGGGTTCACTGATGACTACCTATTACCTCTTTTTTGTTTTCCTTAAACTATTTGGCCACAAATCTGGAAGGATTTTAGGGTCATGCTGCCATGCCTGCTTTTCACTGGATGGTTATACATCCATTATACATGATGCTGCTTAAAATAACCAAAAACTGTTCCATCATTACTGTTTTGTTAAAATAGCTGAGATTTCATGGAGCATATGTTGTGGAGACTTTAGAAGACTAGATCAATTTGTAATCTGATGTCTGTAAGGCCACATGGTGTTTAAAACAATAAATAATAATAAAAAAAATCAACCCAACGCTGGGTTTCACGAATCAAGCAAACAGCTAGCCTTTACGACTTATTGAGACTCCATAGCGTGTCTGCTCGCCGACAATGATCTAACAAACAAATTGACGGTGTTTCCCCCCATAAAATAGCTTAATATCACGTCCTGTTCGTCGGGATTAAACTGTACGCTGTCGGTAGCGACTCCAGCTGTTTAACACAATACGCAATGTTGCTCCTCGATCACAGGAAGTGCGCGTTTGGCGAGCAGGCGTGTTGTTTATTTGCGTTGAGTCGTAGAAAACCATTCAGATCGTCGTCCTATTCGCATTTACATACTTGTGCCCAATTTAGGAACACCCGATCCGTCGCTCGATCGCCGCGACGTTGTCGGTATAAGCTCGATGTCCCATAAGGATTAAACAAAAGCCATACGAGAGGAGTAACAAAGCGTCGCGCCCTTACTTTCCTGCGCCGGGTTAGGGATCCGAGGATGCACACATCAGCAAAGCGGCGTCCTCTCAGACATTATCCCCGTGCAGATCCATGTCCGACCACGCTGTGCCTCGGCGTCCCTGCCCGCTTTCGGTTCGGATCTTATTCGACTGATACGACGCCTGCAACGACGAGGGAAGCGGCGCTGTCACGTGGTCTAATAACCCAGCTGCGAAGAAGACACGCCCCATCCCAGCTGTGACTGAAATCCAGTCTGAGACTGAAACGCGCTAAAGAAATGAGTTCCCGGGTTGTTGTTTTTTTTTCTCCCCTACTGCAAATCCAGACATTAACCAAATCAGACGCTGTGCTCGGCTCACACGCACAGTTTAACGCAGGCTGGTGCGACCGGTCACGTGGCCAGGTGCATGGTTGAAGTAATGACTAAATTATACTGATCTCACTGAAAACATCCATCCATTCATTATCCTCCGTTTTATCCGCTACTAGGGTCGGGGGGGGGTTGCCCCTGCCCGTCCGGGGGAGAACGTTTCGGGCGCTGGGCAGATACACCAGGACAGGGCGCCAATCTATCGCTGGGCATACTCACTCACACAGACATACAATAAAATGGGCAATTTGGAGAATTCCATTTCCCTTGATCCATGGTTTTTGGACTGTGGGAGGAAACCGGAGAACCCGGAGGAAACCGACGCGGACATGGGGAGAACATGGAAACTCCATCCAGATTGGGGTAACATGCTGATCACTAAGCCACCCATTATTATTATTAGACTTATAGTTCTAAATTATACCAATCCATATAATCAATCAATCCATTATGTTCTGCTTTATCTCCTACTAGTGTCGCGGCGGGGGGGGGGGGGGGGGGTTTCCCCATGCCCATCCAGGGGAGAACGTTTCAGGTGCTGGGCAGATACACCCAGAACAGGGCTCCAATCCATTACTTGGCAAATACACCCAGGGCAGGGTGCCAATCCATCGCTGGGCACACACTTACTCACACAGACACTTACACAAACACACTCTATATGGGGTAATTTGGAGAATTCAATTGACTTGATCCCAGCGATGGATTGGCGCCCTGTCCTGGGTGTATCTGCCCAGCGCCCGAGATGTTCTCCCCTGGATGGGCATGGGGAACCCCACCGCGACCCTAATAGAGGATAAGCGGAAGATAATGAATGAATGAATGAATTGACTTGATCCATGTTTTTGGACTGTGGGAGGAAACCGGAGAACCCTCAGGAAACCCACCGTGCCGCCTACCCTGAAGCCATGTTTTTTGAATTGTGGGAGGAAACTGGAGGATATGAGGAGACCATGAAAACAAACCCCCAGATCGGGATTCGAGCCTGGATCCACTGTGCTGAGAGGCAGACGTACTGGGCAGGTACACCCCGGACAGGGTGCGAATCCATCGCTGGGCACAAAATCACTTACACAGACACATACTATATTGGGGCAATTTAGAGCATCCAACTAACCTTGAAACCATGTTTTTGGACTGTGGGAGGCAACCTGGAGAACACAAGACACAGGGAAAACAAAACCCCACCAATATGAGGATTCCAACCATGATCCCCAGCACTGGGAGGCAGTCATGCTAACACCACTATGCCACTCGTTATAACCATTATACATTCATCAATTTAGTTTTAAAGCATTTACAGACAGTTACCCAATGGTTAGGTGGGCTTCAAAACTTATCGTCACACATTAAAATGCAAAACCATTTAAGTACTCATTACTTAACGAAGACCAACACTGTGTTTTAAATTCTCAACTTTTATATGTCTTTAAACCATGGGTGGGAATTAAAGTTGCTGCAGGAAACCTACATAAACATGGGCAGAACATGCAAATTCCACACAGCTTCTGCCTCTCCAGCTAAAAATAAACAATTTGCCTTCTTGCAGGAAGACACTGCTAAATTCACAACACTCACAACACAACCGAAAACCACTTCACTGTAAGGTATTGCATCAGTGTTTTTACTGTTCTCCCATCTGTAAGTCACTTTGGTCAAAGACGACTGCAAAATGATTAAATAGTAAAAGTAACATGCAGTAAACTTAATAATAGCACTCATGTACACCTTAATGTTTTCATATGATGTAGGAGTTATATTATAGTTAGTTATAGTCATATTTTCTAATTTTGTCAAAAAATGATTATGATAAAGCAATGGTCCAGTTTATCAAAGAGGTTCTGGCAGATTAAGCTCAGTGTTTTGCACACAGCACAATTCATCTATAGTTTCCTTGCCCATCCAGGGAAGAATGTTCCGGATGCTGGCCAGAACAGAGCACCAATCCATCGCTGCACACACTCACTCACACAGACATACACTATATAGGGGCAATTTGGATAGGGGTAATTTAAAGGAGCCAATTTACCTTAAATATATGTTTTTGGAATGTGTGAGGAAACCGAAGAACTCTGATAAAAACCCTCGCAGACACAATGAGAACAAGGAGACTCCATCCAGATTGGAATTCGAACTTGTATCCCCAGTGCTGAGAAGCAAGAAGCTGAGAGGTCCATCCATAAATTCAAATTCAGCAAATAATATCCATGTCTTTGTAAAATGACCATACCAAAAGTATATAATTTTCTAAATAACTCATAAACTAACTCATAAATAACTTATAACAGTAGTATTGCTTTTCAAAATAATTAATAACTATAAATCTGCCCAGCGATGGATTGGCGCCCTGTCCTGGGTCTATCTGCCCAGTGCCCGAGACGTTCTTCCCTGGATGGGCATGGGGAACCCCACCGCGACCCTAATAGAGGATAAAGCGGGAGATAATAAATGAATGAATGAATGAACTATTAGTCTAATAATGGGCGGCTCGGTGGCATAGTGGTCAGCACATTTCCCTCTCAGCACTAGGGATTCCAGGTTCGAATCCCAATCTGGATGGAGTTGCCATATTCTTCCCATGTCCGCGTGGGTTTCCTCCAGGTTCTCCGGTTTCCTCCCACAGTCCAAAAACATGGATCAGGTCAATTGAATTCTCCAAATTGCCCCCTTTTATTGTGTGTGTGTGTCAGTGAGTGTCCCAAGTGATAGATTGGCGCCCTGTCCTGGGTGTATCTGCCCAGCACCTGAAACATTCTCCCCTGGATGGGCATGGGGAACCCCCAAACTCCCCAGCCTAGTAGCAGATTTAGCGGTAAATAATGTATGGATGGATGGCAGCATATCTTTGGTCAAATCACTAGAAAAAAAAATCTATATCTATTCATTCATTCATTCATTATCTCCCGCTTTATCATCTATTAGGGTCGCGGTGGGGTTCCCAATGTCCATCCAGGGGAGAACGTTTTGGGCGCTGGGCAGATAGCCCCAGGACAGGGCGCCAATTCATCGCTGGGCACACACTCACTCACACAAACACACTCTATATGGGGCAATTTTGAGAATTCAATTGAATTGATCCATGTTTTTGGACTGTGGGAGGAAACCGGAGGAAACCCACGCAGACACGGGAAGAACATGGAAACTCCATCCAGATGGGGATTCAAACCGGGAATCCCTAGCGCTGAGAGGCGAATGTGCTAACCACTAAGCCACCGTGCCGCCCAATCTATATCTAAATGTAATATATATATATATATATATATATATATATATATATATATATATATATATATATATATATAT
>JAFMOD010000550.1:558881-606067 GCA_019802435.1 Corydoras maculifer | reverse complement strand
CAATTGGTTGCACTCAGGGAAAAGGGGGCTGAATAATTTTGCACATCGCACTTTTCAGTTTTTTATTTGTAAAAAAATTGTTGATTCATGTATAACTTTCATTCCACTTCACAATTGTATACCACTTTTTGTTGGTCTTTCACATTAAATTCCAGTGAAATATATTTATGTTTGTGGTTGTAATGTGACAAAATATGGCAAAGTTCAAGGGGTATGAATACTTTTGCAACCCACTGTATATATATATATATATATATATATATATATATATATATATATATATATATATATATATATATATATATATTCATTCATTCATTATCTTCCGCTTATCCTCTATTAGGGTCGCGGTGGGGTTCCCCATGCCCATCCAGGGGAGAACGTCTTGGGCGCTGGGCAGATAGACCCAGGACAGGGCGCCAATCCATCGCTGGGCCCACACTCACTCACACATACACACACTAAATTGGGCAATTTTTGAGAATTCAATTAACTTGATCCATGTTTTTGGACTGTGGGAGGAAACCGGAGAACCCGGAGGAAACCCACACAGACACGGGGAGAACATGGAAACTCCACCCAGATGGGGATTCGAACCGGGAATCCCTAGCGCTGAGAGGCGAATGTGCTAACCACTAAGCCACCGTGCCGCCTATATATATATATATATATATATATATATATATATATATATAAATATAATACTGCATATGTTCCTAGGGACAATGAATCATAAGGTTAAATACAAGTCTCTTCCATCATATCCTTTTTTGATAGCACTACCTCATTGCATTCTGTGCTTCTGTCCACCCATTTGCTCTTGTTGTGGGTTGACTCATATGTATTTCCTTGCATGCAGACTGACTGACTGCTTTCCATATGATTCAACAGGCAGCCATCTTCATTAGAACGTCCTGAGCTGAACTCATCCTTAACATTTCACAAGGCTACCACGCCTCACTGTCGTAATCCTGCTATTTGCAACTGTCTCATTGTCTGGAATTGTAAGGGGAAAATATATCTATCGAGTGTCAGAACACAATTAAGTGTGAGAACGTAGATGAATGACTTTGGTGGAAAATGGCACTGTGCAGTGTGAAAAGCCTTTACTGTCCTCTTGTGTTCAGACTGGCTGTGTACACCTCAGACATGGACCGGAACAAATGATACAAATAACCTGCCAGAAAACAGCATGTGTCTGTGTTTCAATGTTTTTTTTTTACATACAATAAAACTATAAATAGAATCTGATCCTAACGTTTGATTTTTTAAAATGTATTATTGATTTAATCAGTAAATAACCTGAAAGGATACAAAGGATCAAAAGTACCTATGGACTAAAAAACGAAAAGTAATGTAGATAGGTGTCTCTGCAGCACAAAAATGATGCATAAATGATAATGTAATATTGTATAATATTTCTTTCTATTTAAAATAAAAAGGTTGCAAGTTTTTTTTTTTTTTTTTTAAATACTGTGTGACCAAATCGGTTATACTAAAATATAAAATCTTTAAATACTGTAGACAAATATATATTAATTATATTTCACATATATAGGACGAGGGGGACGCACATGTCCATCCAGGGGAGAATGTTCAAGGCGCTGGGCAGATACTCCTAAGACAGGGCGCCAATCCATCGCTGGGCTCACACTCCCTCACACAGATACACACATACTGCATGGGAGCAATTTAGATAGGGGCAATTTAGAGCAGCCAATTTACCTTGAATCCATGTTTTTGGGCTGTGGGTGGAAACTGTAGAACCCGGAAGAAACCCTCGTTGACACGGGAAGAATATGGAAACTCCACCCAGATCGGAATTCGAACGTGGATCCCCAGCGCTGAGAGGCGACCGTGCTAACAACTAAGTTATGTGAATACTCACAATTTTAAAATTTAAATAAACATACTAATACATTTACTACCTTAACACATATCTTTAAACAATGTGGAGATTTATAATCAGTTAAATGCTCAATGCTGGATGCAAGACAGTTTGAAGAAAAGTCTACATCCTGCAGTAATATCGTAAATGGCATGACCCCACCATTGGTACCGCAGACATTTAAATTCCGGCTGACTCATTTCAACACTTCATTCAGAAAACTTCTTACAAGTGCTACTTTCTTTTCAGACATAGATTTTCAGTTCCAGGCATGCACTTGGGTGCAAGCTTTACCGCATTACATTACATTACATCGCATTTACATTGCCTTTCATTGTCACTGCGTAATCATAGTATTTAAACTTTTTTACTGTTGAATTCCATCACACTGCATTTCACTTTCTTGTTTTATGTCTAAATGTCATAAATGTCTTGTAACCGTGGGACAGCGAGGAACATAATTTCGATTACTTTGTATGTATAGAACACGTGGAATTGACAATAAAGCCTAAAGGAATTGACAATAAAGCCTACTTTGACTTTTGACTTTGATTTGATCTTGTCCAAATAAAGCTTCAAATCAACTAAATTTAAACACTTAAATGTTTAAGTGTAAATTTAGTGTAAATAAATGTCTCTTTAAAGTTTTATACAGATTACACCCACACCTGTTAAAATATTTATGAATAAATGTAGACAGTTGCAAATAATTTTTTTAATAATTGACATAGAATCATCAGATTTGTTGTTGTTGGAGAAATAATATTCTAATTACATCTGCTCTTGTTCAGTGCTTATATGAATCAAACATGCATAACCAACAACATACAACATAACAACATATACAGTATAGACATCAAGTGCTAATGTACCAGAGGCTTTCTGAAGGCATTTGTTTATTAATCTTTAATGGGAAAGTAGAACCTGCAAACTTTACACCAAGAACACAGCATGCAGTAAAATGGGCAGAAGTATTCTAATTATCTATTATCTATTCTATTAACTTTACTTTCTAAACAAATTTTTACAGTTTAGGTTTGTAACAGTCCACTGTTTAGGTGTTCCCTTTGTTTGTAAGTTAATGGTTAAGTTTTTGATCAGGAGTTATTTAATCAAACTTTATTTTTGCATGTTCTCACTACGTCTATGTGGATTTCATCCAGCTGCTTAGTTTCTCACTTAAAGTCCAAAGCCTTGTAAATCTGGCAAATGAGAGATACTAAGTGGCCCTGGGTGTGAATAAATGTGTGACTATGTATGGGTTTTCTCACTTTCCACCCAGTGAGCTTTTAAAACTTAATTCGTATTAGCAGCTTGGAAAGTAATGAATAATTAACTTTTAAAAAAGTAATGTGGTGGGGGGGGGGTTGGGGGATGGCACGCTGGCTTAGTGGTTAGCACGTTCACCTCTCAGTACTGTGTGAGGGGATCCAGGTTGGAATCGCAATCTGGGTGGAGTTTACATGTTCTTCCCATGTCCATGTGGGTGTCCTCCGGGTTCTCCGGTTTCCTCCCACAGTCCAAAAAACATGGATAAACAAATGCTCCAAATTGCCCCATATAGAGTGTGTCTGTGTGTATGAGTGAGTGTGTGCCCAGTGATAGATTGGTGCCCTTTCATTTACTTTGATCCCCCCCACCGCGACCCTGGTAGATGGAGATTATGAATGAATGAATTAATGCACATGGCAGGGGTAGTCCAGAATCACATATTATGTCCACTGCCCTAAGAAACATCTGACATGTGAAATTACAGCTAAACATTTTGCCAAAGTGGTACTTTAATGGTACATTATTGCACTTGGTGTTCTTAAAGTTGCAACTTTAAGAGAACTGAATGTGGTGACACTCTAGGAAAGAAATGTGGTCAGTTTTAGATAGTAAATGAAGCGTAGAAATACTGCAGAAAATGCACTTTACCGCCTCCTTGTGTTTGGTAGTGCAGCTGTAAACTTTGGCATTGTTCTTGCACTTCTAACGTCAACATTAAAGAATGTATGCATAAAATAGACAAATGTAGAAATGCCATTAATGTATTATGTTTTTCTTAATGGTACTGTACAGCTTTAATCTCTAATTTATTTTATTTATTTATTTTACTTCAGCTTTTTGCTAAATTCTTTGACAAGCAGTTATATGCTAATGTCTGGTCATTGTTTATTAGTCTGATGTACCATTTTTGTGTCGAAAATCTATCCATTGTCCTTAGGGGTAAGAATAAAAGGTCGAGCCCGTTTGGAGGTAATGTGGCTCACTTTACACTGTTGGCAGAGAAGGAGAACCCTGAATTAAATTACCCAGCACTCAGCTGTCTGTATGTGAAATTCCCATTTTCCTGCACAGCACAAGCACAATACTGCTGAGAGTGCTGATATCTGCAAGAGAGGCATGCAAATGCTGCTGTGAGCACCTAGCTCACTCCTCCTCTTTTTTATAGCTAGTCTTTTAAAATCCCTCCATCTCAGAGCAATCAATATCATGTCCCATCAGGCAGCCCCCAGTCTGCTCTTCATCCTACAGGAGTGCGGAGGACGATGGCAGCTAACACCCCCCTCCACCCCCCACAAACACGAGCACCTAAAACATCAGAGTGAGTGAGTGCCTAAAGCATCTGAGGGTGCAGTCTTTCCTCTCCGTGCACCTGCTATTGCATTCTTAGTTAAGGAAATAATAAAAATGCTTAGACAGCAGTTTGATGAAGAAATAAAGTGATTATATATTTCACAATATCAGTGACCCAATATCACTGTATTTATTACTAATAACCCACATATATATATATGTAACAGCATTTCTTCGTCACACGTCTCTGTTCATATTGTATGTTTTATTACATTCATAGTAATACAGACCATAAACTAGCTGCTCAATCATGCCTGTTCTAAAATATTTCCAGAATACATACATAAAATTTAAACAGCAAGAGCCTAAAGACTTATCTGAGCACCAACAGTATTTCCAAGCCACTAAGCATGGGGTGTTACTTAATACTAACCCTGCTAAAAACAAATACTAATTCTTTTTCATGTGCACTTTTTTATTTTCTTTTTCTTTTAGGATTTGCCAATCATAGATGTTTCCTTATGTATGATTAGCTGCAAAGTTTATATTTACTTCTTAATTAATAATGTGCCATTTAAAATTGCTGCCACTGTGTAGCAGAGCATTATGTATATTATACATTGGATACATTAGATAGTGTGTATGTGGGGGGCAGGGGGGTTAAGGATTTGTTTGCATTGCAGAAAACTGACATGCATGCAGTGATCCTGGCTTTAGTTGTTAAACGTGTGTGCGGCAGTGCTGCTGCAGTGCATGCGCAGCTACGCTATGATTGCAGCTCATTTGTCAAATTGCCTGCAGGACTTGAGTGGTGCATTGCTGCTGTAAGAGAGAGACTATCAGCATTAAAACATGGCTGTGGTGGATCGCATGTGGGCCATGGCAAGCCAGCCCTCATTTGCTGCAGTCTCCTTGGGTTCTCAATGGGGAAGGAATACAGCTTGGAAAATAAAAAGGTGAAGAAAGTAACGGGTTTTATGCTGATTATTTCAATTAAAATCCAGTTATATACTATATAAATGTTTAAAACCAGAGAATATCATGATACTTGGATGCACAATACCTTTCTCCATGCTGAATATCAAATAGTTAAGTAAATATTTAGGCCGTAATTTATTTTTGGCGTGTACACTCATTCATACTGATGGTGTTAATTTTCATTTAACCTCTTCAGAGTTGTGTTGTGCAATAATGTGTTTTATTCATTCATTCATTCATTTATTATCTCCCGCTTATCCTCTATTAGGGTCGCGGTGGGGGTCCCCATGCCCATCCAGGGGAGAACGTCTCGGGCGCTGGGCAGATAGACCCAGGACAGGGCGCCAATCCATCGCTGGGCATAATGTGTTTTACATTTGTTTAAAAATATTTAATGTAATTACGTTATTTTACGGAATATTCATTAATTATTATTTGTTAAATCTTGTAATTTACAGTTATTTTTAAGTTGTTTACAGTTGTTGTTTTTTTTTTTGTTTTTTTTTTCAAAAACAGACAGCAATTTAAATTCTAAATACACACATGTACATATGTACACACACCAGAAAAACTGAATCACTTCTTCTTGAAAAAGATTGCATTTACACTCACTGGTCATTTTATTAGGTACAGCTCATTGTTTCTCCACTTACCACATAGATGGACTTTGTAGTTCTACAATTCCATTGTTCTTTTTTACATTCTGTAGTCCATCAGTCCTCTTTACTCTGTTCAGAGCAGGTATTATTTTGGTGCGAGTGGATCAGACACCTGTATGTTCTGACTAGTATACGGTTCTCTGATCCACTCATACCAGCACAACACACACTAACACACCACCACCATGTCAAGAGTACTGTACTGTAGTACTGAGAATCATCCACCACACTAATACTCTGGGGGTTCTGATTATCGGAAAACATACTAAAGCAGACTAACAAAGGATGTACAGAAACAGATTATTTACAGTATGTAATTGTAGAACTATTAAGTCCATCTGTATGATCAATAGAACTGAAAAAACAGACAATGAGTGTAGAACCTAATAAAAACTAATGTACCTAAAATGGCTGGTGAGTGTAGATTAGTAGAGTCTATGTAAAATGATTTTTCATTCATTCATTATCCCCCGCTTTGTCCTCTATTAGGGTCGCGGTGGGGTTTCCCATGCCCATCCAGGGGAGAACATCTCGGGCGCTGGGCAGATAGGCCCAGGACAGGGCGCCAATCCATCTCTGGGCACACATTCACTCACACAGACACACTCTATATGGGGCAATTTTTGAGAATTCAATTCAATTCAATTCAATTCAATTCAATTCAATTCACAGTTTTTGAACTGTGGGAGGAAACCGGAGAATCCAGAGGAAACCCACGCAGAACATGGAAACTCCACCCAGATGGGGATTCGAACCAGGAATCCCTAGCGCTGAGAGGCGAACGTGCTAACCACTAAACCACCGTGCCGCCCGTAAAATGATTTAACTGGTTCAATTAATTTCCAATGTCCAAAATATATGTATAAAGGCAAATTTAGTAATGTTTAAAAATCTGTATGTTTACTTTGGTACTTACCATATCAGATTGATAGTCTAAGATTGAAGAGGATAGAATATATGTAAATCAAGCAATACATCTTGTAGTACATTGTGTAAAATGATCCCAACCTATTTAACTGCAAATAATGATTTGGCTTTGCACTGCATCTGGCAGTAAACTCCTTTTCTCAGTATATAAGCCTGTCGAATAAATATTACAGTATCTGAAGATGGACTGTATCCTAATGTAGCAGAGACTTTTTGCATTAGTCAAGGGATTTCAAAAACGATTATCACAATATGCCGAACTGCTGCTTCAACATCCTGATCATTGAGGCAGCTTTTGAGAAAGTCAAGCCGTACCTGTTTCTGACAGTAAACAGATGGCGGTGCTGTGCTCAGGCCAAGACAGTAGACGAATATGTAGGCACATCACAATGGGCATTGTCTAGAATATGTGAGGCTTTTAAAAATAACCACTATGAAGTTGTTTTTAATAATAGGGTAGTATTTCTAAACCTGCAGCAAAATAGGATGATCCAGCCTTACAAAACTGGCACGAAATTGCATATTTGCAACATAGAATATTATATTTCACACTGCTGCAGTTTAGAAGGACTTTTCTTGGACTAAATTATTCTATTAAAAATGAATCATATGGACTGAATGCAATAATTTACACTGCTGATTTTTACAGTGGAGTGTGAGATATGTATTCATAGCATAGCAAAAAATCTTTTTAATAGGCCCTCCAATATTTATGTTTTTTCTCCCAATTTAATTTAGCTCACAATTTGGCAAAAAACAAATAAATAAAACAAGCATTTGTATTCTGATCCTAATCATTTCCAACACAAATTGTAAAAGAGGAAGAAACGCCAATCACATGGGAAATACAAACAAGCCCATTAATGCATACATTATGGCCAGAGGTAAATTTCCCCCTTTCAAATGTTGTGTTGTAGCAATTTTATGGACTCTGAAATAAAACATGAACTTTTAGAAAAAAAATCAACATAGAAAGCACTTTGTTCACCCTCCGAATAATTAAAGTGCTTCATACTGTGAGAAAAGAACACTAAATTCAGTGCCAATGTGCGACCTTTTGCAAAAATAATCTCATATTTAAATGATATTGTTCTTTACATTAGATCTTTCATATCATATTGACACAAAATACTTTTTTTTCTATGTTACAAAGTAAAATAATGAAGGGTTAATAAGAATAAATTAGAAAAAGACAGACTGCCTTTCTTTGGAACTTGGTTAAAGGCAAGATGATGAACAAATAACCCCAGGACAGTGTGGGAGTGGGCAGATCAATAAAGTCTCGAGAGGGAGGGGATTCATTGACAAGAGATAAACAAGTTATGCAAACAATTGTGAAGTTTAAATACACACAACCTTTCTAAAATGTAATTGTAAAAGATGAAAATTATATGAGATTTTTAAAAAAATTATTAAAATCAACAAACACCATTCTCCTATCAATTTCTTTATTTGGGAATGGATTTATGCTCCTAATTCTTATTATATGTTATCCATCCGTCCATCCATTATCTTCCGCTTAATCCTCTACTAGGGTCACGGGGGGTTCCCCATGCCCATCCAGGTAAGAACTCTGGGTAGATACACCCAGGACAGGGCAGCAATCTATCACTAAGGCACACACTCACTCACACAGGCACACACTATATGGGGCAATTTAGAGCACTTAATTTACCAGACACATGTTTTTGGAATATGGGAGGAAACCGGAGAACCTGGAGGAAACCCACGTGGACACGGAGAGAACAAGGAAACTCCACCCAGATTGGGATTCGAACTGGGAATCCCCAGCACTGAAAGGAGAACATGCTCACGACTAAGCCACAGTGCCACCCTTTTTTTATGTCATGTTCATTCATTATTCATTCATTATCTCCCACTTTATCCTCTATTAGGGTCGCGGTGGGGTTCCCCATGCCCATCCAGGGGAGAACGTTTCGGGCGCTGGGCAGATACACCCAGGACAGGGCGCCAATCCATCACTAGGCACACACTCACTCACACAGACACTCTATATGGGGCAATTTGGAGAATTCAATGACTTGATCCATGTTTTTGGACTGTGGGAGGAAACCGGAGAACCCAGAGGAAACCCACGCAGACACGGGGAGAACATGGAAACTCCACCCAGATGGGGATTCGAACCGGGAATCCCTAGCGCTGAGAGGCGAACGTGCTAACCACTAAGCCACCGTGCCGCCTTATGTCATGTTATTTTTTTAATTATTCACGTCCAAATTTTTGTTTATTTAACATTTTTGTGGTTCCTTATGTAAATTAGGATTGTATAACACACACTTTAATATTTTTGTGTAGACGGCGATCACGCAGAATATTTCCATATGTCAACTGTCAGCTTGTCTATATTGTGTTTTGCAGCGATCACATGCAGTTTCAAAACCAAGTAATACCAACCACTTTCAACTGCAATAAACTCACTTAATATTTCATTAAAGTGCTAAATGATCCGTGCACACTCCCTTCATTGAATGCAATTCCAATTCTGTCTAATAATGCAATTTAAGATGCAAGGTATTACCTTATTGCTCTTAAGTCTCACCTTCTTCAGTGAGTTATTTTGAGGTTGCTCATTACACATAGACCACTCAAATTAGGGTCATGGGCTCATGGGGTCAGAACTAATTTTTCTTGCACAGCGCTTGCTGCCTCATATGTAAAGTCTGTCAAATCTTGTGGCGGTAAAATCAATCATGAATGCATTTAAGGTGATTTGCATTACTACAACCTACAGGCCAAACAATGCCCCCATATACAAATAATACATGACAGGAAAACAGGTCCCTTCAGCTACTATATAGCAATTTATAAAGTAAATCCAAAAGAATGTATTTTTTCCAATGTGCACTTTTTAACATACCCAACAATGAAATATAACAATGTGCTTAAAATGTATACATACCATTACAATAATACCAGTGATGTAGAATCAAAGACTATGTTGATTAAATATTTACAATCTCTATGTTTTCATGCAGACTATTTCCATATTTGAAGAAGGTTAGTCTAATGGCTGGGTTTGTGTTCTGCGCCAATCATAGCCTAGGGAGCAATAGGCCTAGCTACTAAAAATTTAGGTCAGCCCAGAGGCATTAACACTAAATTAATTGCTCTTGTTTGGCTAACTGGCCAACAGAAGTCTTGCGTCAGTTCCTTCATGTTCTCAGCTGGTCATGAGAGGCAGAGTGAACTATGCTCCCGCAGTATTTGGTGAAAGGACAGCTGGCCCTGTCAGGCCCAAGTGGAAACAGACTGAGCAAACAGTAGAGATTAGTCAAACCAGTTCAACAGCTAAGGAAGAAAAATTAATGTTGTTAATATGTTCATTGACCACATCAATAAAATAAAGAAAATAGATGATTCATAGGTGCACAATTTAGTAAACATGTCTGTATGAAAACATTCATCCACATAATGGTTTATTTTAAATAATTCCTATAAAGTCTGATGGCTCAGTGGGTATCACTATCACATCACAGCAAGAAGATTGTAGGTATCTCCAGGAAAGGTGCACTTGCATCCTTTCTGCCAAGATTTAACATGACAGACTACTGATTTTGTCTGTGTGCATTTGTAATTTATCTGCAAGCTACAGTTTTTAAATTTTAGGGGATACTAAAATGCATTAATGTGTGTGTTTTGGACTTTAGTTACAAATGTTTTTACATTTAATCTGTTTTGTTTTAGATTTGACACTGTGCCAGTTTAAGCTGAAGGACAGATGGACGCAGATAATATAAAAATATATATATAAAATATATATATATATATATTTAAAATATTAAAATATTTGAAAAAAATATATTCAAAATATTTTTTTTTAATACAAAAAATATTTTAGAATACAAAGAAAAAATTGATATAAAAAAATATATATATATAAGAAATTATATTAATAAAAATATTAAATATAAATAAAATTATTATAAATAAATATAAATATTTTAGTATACAAAGAAGGCCAGAGACTTAATTGCCCAGGATCTGTGGCTGCAAAAACAAGTCTAACTCCCACCGTAACTGACAGCTGGCAGGTTGTGTTGTGGTGATCTGCTGAATTAGTTTTTTGAGCATTATGGCCAAAAATGACCATTTTGGCCTTGTCCAAACAAACTACACTGTCCAAGAGGTGTTGTAGATTGGTCACATGCTACTTTGCAAACTTAAGCTTAAGCCTTTTAAATAAATCATCATTGTGCAGTCTTTATTGTATTGCCGTGCTAACTGTTAAATATCAGCATTGTAGCTCCTAAGATTTTTGCTTTTTGTGGATTTGATGAATTAACTTGTTTAACTGGTGCATTATATATTTTTTCTTACTGTGTGCTTGGAAATTTTAAATTCATCACTGTTAAATAAATGATGACGGTGTGTATTGTGTTTACCTAATATTACAAACTTATGAATTATTATTTTTAATAAAATAAAATATGTGTGTGTTTACTAATTTCTTGTTACTGTTCTTCATTTTTATTTTTTAAGAAATAAGCATTTATAAGCATTTATAAATTTATCATATTAGTCACAGTACTCTAAATACTCGTATACTAGAAACTATGGTCATTTTAGGCTGAATGCTGTATGAAGGATGAGAGGACACAAGCAGCTGACGCAGTGTCAGGTGAGGCGAGAGGTAATGTGATCAGCTGTGTAAAAGGGCCCCTGCTTGTGTTTTATTTATCAATGGAGATGCCATTACCAAAATGTAAGATTTAGAAAGGAAATACAGAAAAAAATATTCCATGACAAAGTCAGAACACAATGAGACTGAGCAGTGCAGCTGCAAAGATGCCGACCTATAAGAAATGTGTGTGTGCGCGCGCATGTGTCTGCATCAGCATTCAAGCTGGTGCACCGTTAATGGAATTACATCAGCATACATGATCGCTTCTTTTAATCTTATTGATAAGCCTATTTTCTTTGAAAGGCTCTGTGTTTGGCTAAGAGGGACTATAAATGACTTTATCAACTAGATAAGGTGGCTAGCGTTATCCTTCTACTGAACAGTGTAGCTTTAAGGCGACAAAAGGTTTTTAAAAGTTCCATTCTCATCATTACAACCAACCAGAATCGGCAAAAAACAGAGCGGTACAATAAGATGTGGCAGTCACTGTGAAGCATCATTTAAATATGGAACTTCCTGTTCTGACACATGGACACAGAACCACATGATGTGAGTAAAAGGTAAATTGTGTAATTAAGCAATGACAGACTGTAAAAACAAAATGTATGTGTGTATATATGTGTATAAAATGTAGACTTCTTGTTGTTGATGTTGCCTTAAAGGATAGCCTTTAAAGTTCTTACATATTTTCATGTTTGTTTATCCATTCATCCATCATCTTTTACATAATCCTATTATAGGGGTGCGGCGGGGTTCCCCATGCCCATCCAGGGGAGTATGAGGGCGTTGGGCAGATACACCCAGGACATGGTACCATCTATCACTGGGCACACTTACACACATTATATAGGGGCAATATCAAGCAGCCTATGTACCATGTTTAAACCATGATTTTTTTGGATTGTGGGAGAAAATTGGAGAACCCAAAAATAACCCCTGTGGACATGGGGACATGGGGAGAACATGTAAAAACCTGGATCCCCAGCTTTTTCACAAAAATGAAAATAAACTAAAAATCAATGAATTGGAGGGCGGCACGGTGGCTTAGTGGTTCACCTGTCCACCTCTCAGCTCTGGGGATGCAGGTTTGATTCCCAATCAGGGATGTTCTCCTTAGGGTTCTACGGTTTCCTCTCAAAATATTCTCCTCTTGATGGGCATGGGAACTACCCCCGTAACTCTAATATATGATTAAGTGATCAAGATTTGTGTCATGTATCATCAAAATGTGTGTAATAGAGGGTTACATAGCAGCTGCGCTCACGCAAAACATTATTCTCATAAGATCTTAGTTACAGAACTGAAATTTCCACAAGCCCTATTCAATTTGTGCTTGGTCAATAAAGTAATGAGATTTGCCTAAACTTCTCTTTTAGGAAATAATTGATTTCTGTGTTATTTATAAAGTATTAGATGTCTGTGGCATCCAGTACACTGTATAGGAATGTGATAACAGAGAAGCCACTACAATGCATATCTAAAGTCTATGCCCAAACCACACTATTTTTATTTAATCCTACACAGGTGCACAAACGGGGCATAGTATAATGATTAAATGTACCTTTTTGCCAGGATCATTCTTAAAACAATATAAAAACAAAATGCCACATATTATATTGTTGCCAATCGGTTCATCAATTATTATGTTTTGGGTATTGTGTTATTTTTTAAAACAAAAGAGGCTTTAATTGAACATTTAAATATTTATGGGAAGAATAGAGACTGGACTGGAACAACCAGGAAAAAGCAGCTAGCTAAATTTAAACTGCCACTAAAGTTGTTTGTTGATTGTTCTTATGAAAATAAGCTTGTAGCCAAACTTTAGCATTTTCACTTGCCTTTTAACTATTTACAATTCATTCATTCATTCATTCATTCATTCATTCATTATCTCCCGCTTATCCTCTATTAGGGTCGCGGTGGGGTTCCCCATGCCCATCCAGGGGAGAACATCTCGGGCGCTGGGCAGATAGACCCAGGACAGGGCGCCAATCCATCGCTGGGCACTATTTACAATTCAATTTTTGATATGTTTTTTACTGAATATTTAATAATAAATATATATTATATAGTTGGTGGCACGGTGGCATAGTGGTTAGCACGTCCACTTCTAGAGCTGAGGATCCAGATTTGAAGGCCAATTTAGGTGGAGTTTCCATGTCCTCCCTGAAACCCATGTGGGTGTTCTCTGGGTTCTTGGGTTTCTTCCTAAAAACGTTAGTTAAAGTTAAGTTGCCCCATCTAAATGGCCCCTACATAGTGTGTATGCCTCTACAAATGTGTGTGCACAGCTATGGCTTGGCACTCTGTCCTGTGTGTCTGCCAGCGCCCGAAATGTTCTCTCCTGGATGGGTCCCCCAGCAACCCTAGAAGAAGATTGAAGTGGAAGATAATGAGATGAGATTTATTATATAGCTTAACTTTGGGAACTGCCCAGAATAAGGTCATGTGTCGTGTGCTTCTCACATATAAGGTGTTGATCTGTCTTACCTCTCAGCATTAACTTTGCTGAGATTACATGTTTTGGTTATGACATATACAACTGGTTACTGAGATGTCACCTCTTAAATTTCTTTTTGTTGTGTTGGTTAAAATGTCATTTGTTTCATATAAAATATCACACATGATTAAAGTTTCTCAAAACTATGACTTGAATTTGTTTAGCTGCATGGTATTTATGACACTGAGCTCATTCTAGTACCAGAATAGATTTATTCCTAGACACATATTATATGCTTATCTGTTCAGATCTTAGGTTACACTTGAAATAATCCCGGGATTTCCCAGCACTGGCAGTAAATATTTTTAATATTAAAAACCTGTTAATGTTTTATTGTTAACTTTACAATCTATACAATCAATTGTCTCTACACTAATATTGTGGGTTATTATTAAGCTTTATTTGTTAAAAAAAAAATTCCAACTGATGTAGTTTGTCTTTGCTGATACAGGGCATGGCATGACAGTAAAAAGTGTAATAATTCCAGAATTAACAACATGAGACAGAGCCTCCACCATAAACAGTATAAAAGTGATATTATTTATCTCAGGGTATGTCTTACGTACACATGCACATCTAACATACCACGCATAGTGCTGATGATAGCACAGATGCACAAGTGACTATTACAAAAAAAAACGTAACGTACACAATACTCTTACTACTGCATAATGGCAATGACATTTACCTCAGAGAGAGTGCATACCCACCAGAAAGTAAATAAAGTAAACTGTAGAAATAGGGTGCTTACTAATCCTTAAGTGCTTAAGCGACCTAACAACTCGTCACCTGCTCGTTCCCCTAGCAGTTTCAACAGGAGTGAACAGCCAAGCAGACTGGAAGTGCATGTGCCTGGCTCCCTGTCTCGTTCCATGGACACTCAGATAAAATTTGTGCGTCCAAAAACACCAAAAACACTCTCCTCCAGACTCACAACGTATGAGATGCAATGTGCCACTGTTTCACAGCGTGATGCTGGGACTGATTTTTGGCTTCAGGTACATATGACCCTGTTCAAAATATTAATTGTCTAAACATTATTTACACTATTATCTATCCACTAATAAATAGTCACACAATCTGATATTCCACTTTGGTAGCTTTAGCTTTAATGGCATTAATTTTCATATAATCTCACGTTTTCACAAAAGGAGAGTCAACCCACTGTGTAAGGTCTACTCAAGCACATCCCATATACATTCAAAAGGTCAATATTTAGTGGTTTTCAATGTGTGTGGGCGAAAATGATTTTCGCATGCTTCTTGAACCATCCTATCCAGGGAAAGAAAAAATGATTTGACAGGAAATCAGATCATTCAGTACATTCAGGTACTCAGCAGAATTTTTATTTTACTGCCACATAATGTTGCTGAGCCTTGACCTGACCAATGCAAGCCACTTCAGATTAGAGCACTTAAAAGTCCAAATGGCGCCTTATTTTCGTCCAGGCAGGATATAATCCATGACCTGAAAAAGTCAAATCCATGGCTTAGACAAAGTACCTTTTGAGTTTAGCCTGCGTGTTTCAAAAACTCCTTATTTATTCCAGCTGAGATATTTTATTTTTAAATAAGTCACAAGTGCCCACTTCTTCATATTCATCATTTCAAGAGTACAGTATCTTTCAAAGATATATATATATATCCTTTATCTTCTGCTTTATCCTCTATTAGGGTCCCAGGGGGGTTCCCAATGCCATTCCAGGGGAGAACATCACACTCTATATGGGGCAATTTGGAGAATTCAATTGACTTGATCCATGTTTTTGGACTGTGGGAGGAAACCGGAGAACCCGGAGGAAACCCACACGGGGAGAACATGGAAACTCCACCCAGTTTGGGATTCGAACCGGGAATCCCTAGTGCTGAGAGGCAAACATGCTAACCACCAAGCCACCGTGCTCCTCTTAGCCACCGTGCCTATCTATATATATATATATATATATATATATATATATATATATATATATATATATATATATATATATATATATATACACACACACATATATATATATATATATACATATATATATATATATATATATATATATATATATATATATATATATATATATATATATATATATATATATATTTTGTGATGGCATTTTCTATATTGCTCATTGTGTTCTCTTCACAGCATGCTCAATTACATTCAAGGTAACAGGCTTGAATAAATCAAGATTACTCTGCTATATGCTGTAACAAAATTATTAAGCAATATTTTAATGAACTGAATGCTGATAGCTGAATGCTGAATGCTGTAAAATCAGACTGGATCATACATTTGAAACTAAGGTTGGTCTCATAGACCTCATTTTTTACAGTAATGATAACAATAATATGCTGGTTGCCAAACTCGAAATACAGTAACAAAATAATAAAATGTAAATATGTCTAAAAGCAGTAAGTTGGCCGGGATAAGAGTGTGCAAGTCCTGCACCATGCTGCAGTAAAAGAGGAAGAGCAATGACTCTGCTGCAGGAATGCAGTAGTTGGAGCACTGCTGATGTGGTAGTGGTAGGAAAATTGATTTACCATCCCCACAGAAGTTCAAACCTACCTGCATGTATTCTTTAAGCTTTCTTTACATGGTTTGAAAAAAAAGACTGAAATGCCTGTGGTTTGACACAAAACAATGATTTGCCTTTTAGAGAAAACATTAAACCTGACAATAATCATCTTAATTGTCAAAATGCTTTGTGTTTTTTCTCGGGTCAGCTATTGAGTTCCACACCACTGGTAATGTATCTCTTTCACTCACAGACTGTTGGCCTGCTGATTGCAATGGAAGCGCTGATACACCTTGAGCCGCCCCAGATCCAGTTTCTTAAGATGCTGGTAAAATGTGGAATCATATTTCCATGCTCAGCTTTCCTTATATTCAGTGCCATTTTCTTGCAGCTTACATTAAGAGCATACGTTTAAAAATTCTGTGATTTTATGATGGAAACATATTTCCATTGTGTGGAATCAGGCCAATGTCAGCTGTGGCAATGTCTGATCCCTGCAAACTTCACTCTTGAAAAGAGTCACCCCTTTATTCTGAACTCTTGTACTGGGGAGGAAGACAACTATCATGTGCATGGTTTTCTTATTCTGAGGAGTGTCTTGTCCAGCTGATGCAGCTGAGGGGGTGGAGGGGAAGACTAGAGCAGGTGGGAGGGGGCCGAGGTGAACACTGACCGTCCAGGTTGCGTTCCCCTTTAAAAGTCACAGCACACTCGCTCGTGCAGGAGCTGCTGCGGCAGTGGGGGAACACTGCTGAGCTGTGCAGTTTGAGAAGCCAGCGAGCACGCTCTGAGGAATAGGGAGAGGGGGAAAGGAGGGAGGGAGGTAGATGGAGGCAGCAGAATGAGGAGGAGAGACAAAGCGCCAACAATGTCATTCCGCTCAGCAGCCGATGCTGCAGTCAAGTTTGCTGCTCAAGTAAAGCCACGACGAACGCTCCGCATGCTGGGACGTGAGTATCAGAACTTTGATTTCTCTCTAGGTCAAGGGTGTGCGTACAACTTTTTATCCCCTCTGTCAAGGTTTAGTTTAGATGCATGATGATGATGATCCTTGGAGGACATATACCTCACTGTGTATTTCCAAAAAAAAAAAACAATTTTCATCTGAATCAGGATCAGTATGGCTATACACAATGAAATGTCTTGCATGATGAGTGCACGAATATTCTGTATTTGTCCAGCAGTGCCAGAATATTGTACCTCACTGCTGTCCCATGCACTGCACCAGCCAGCCCTGTCCTAACTCCCGTGCATGCTACCACATGGCATGGGTTTTTAAATAGCAGAGCGAGCTTGCCTAACAGGCGGAAAGGCCGGATGCGAGAGAGGGAATCAGGAGTGGTGTGAGTGCAGAATTCTTGCATGCTGACATAAAAAAAAAGATTAGTGTTAATCTGAATTCAGCACTATGTCAATCTGAATGCTTTTTTATTCCGCATCGTGTAAAAAGTAGCTTGAGTTGTGCAGTCTCCTGCACTCTCTCTCTCTCTCTCTCTCTCAGTAAATATACACGTCTGTGTATGCGTACACCAGGATTGAAGTAGTTAAACAGTTTGCAGCAGAAGTGAAAGTGGAGACAAGTTTCGAGGGCGGCCTAGCTGGGACAGAAGGTTCACAATGCAGAACTGAATACATGTCAGCTAACAGTGTCACATCCCTGGTGGAGACAGAACATTATGACATTATGTTTTATCTAACCAGGTGCAGAAATGCAACCTTAGGATGAAAAAGTGGTTGGCTTTAAAGGAGGAAACTAATAAGGGGCAGTAACTAATTGATTGACAGGTGCAAGGTTGTAATTGTCAGTTTTAAAAAACACATTATTATTGCTGCTAGTTCATTTACCTTTCTTTAAACACAGTAATATGACCAAATCTTGATTGGCATCTAAGCATTTTTGTATACTAAATGTATTTCCTCTGTTTAATGAGACAATGCGGTTCAGCACCACACAACATTACAGAGAACTAAAACTGGCTAAGATAAAACATTTGAGAATTTTAGGTTTCTTCAGGCTTTTTGAGTTGCTTGCGTGTGATTGGATAAAGCTTTCATACTTTTAGAAAAGACGCCATGAACTCAGCAAGCCAGAAAGTTACTGCATTTATCCTGAGCAATACAGAAAGAGGGTTAAGAGGGCTTCATACTGAAGGCATGGATATAAGGACTGATAAATCTCAGACTGATTTTACAGTTTGGCACTGTTAGCAGAAACTGCAGTTTTCTGCAGCTCCTCACTGAATGGGATGGTGGGGGGTGGGGGGGTGCTGCTGCAAATTGCCGCACTCACCTGACGTTCTCTGCACCCCCCCACCTCCGTCCCATCCTTCTCTTCTCTCTCCATCCCAATCTTCTCCTGATCTCTCTCTCTCTCTCTCTCTCACTCTCTCTCTCTCTCTTTATATACATATATATATATATATATATATATATATATATATATATATATATATATATATATATTTCTCTGTCTTTCTCACTTCTCTTTCTGCATTTATTTCTATATTTCAACAGAGAATAGCTGTGTGGTACTATGTGAGTATCTTTAGATATAAAGACTAAGTATATCATGTAGAGAGAGGGGGGAAAAAAGCTCTAGTGCAGTGTCCTGCAGCACAGCTCCTGCAGTGCCGAGTTAATGTGCAAGAAGCTTCGGGCCGGAACTGAGGAAAAATGAATGAGCAAATAAGCCAGTCAGACAAGAAGAGTTTAAATGAATATCATTGCTCGCTATGACTGCTGCTTGATTTGGCAGATCTTTGCATCAATATGCCCTCTATCTGTTCAAGGGACTCCGAGGAGACACAGACAGTACTGAGATTAATCTGGCCACCAGCACTCTCTTACACCCTCAACCATCCACCCCCACACACAGTTACACACTTTCTGCCAATGGTGCATTGCCTGTAACAGTGCTCTAGTTCCGATGATGTAATCAATGCAGCAAGCTTTGAACTTGCTCGAGTAGGGAGTCCTCTTGCCATGTTTACCTACTGACTTTCTACCTCAGTTCATAGTTGCTCGCAACAGCTGACGGTGCATAAAATTTCTTTACTATACAGTGCATTAAATAGGTCTTTGTTTCTAAGGTTTTATAGAGGTCAAGCGGTAACTCATAGTACTAAGTTTTTTCAAAAGTAAAGTGTAATACATATATGTGGTTTGTACACACAAAATGTGTATATAATTAGAAAAGGGCATACACAAATTTACCTGACAATTAAAATATGAAAGGATACTATTAATTAGAACAAAATGATAAACATCCAAATCCACACATATAAAATATATCTTTAAAAGTCTATTGTAGAGCATATTAATATAATATTTTATCCTTTTGTATCCTTTTACATATTAGTTGGTTAAAAGAAGCTATAGGCTGTTTTAGCTTTACAGTGAACCATATGTACCGGTATTTGATGACTCAAGAGAAATGGGACTCCAATGCAGTAGGCCCCTCGCCTATCATCATTCTCTTAATGACCACTGCAGCTTCTGGCTCACTAAGCCACATGTGGGCTTTTGGCAATGGGACACACTCGAACAAATATCTCAATACTGCTCTCAGTATTCACATTTAGAGCAAAGCCATAATAGTTTACATCAGTTCAATTCACATGCCAGTAATAGTGTAAGGTCAGGATAAAGGGTATCATGAAGGAAAACATTACTTTGCTTGATAGAAAGACTAAAGCTATAGAAGTTGTGTAAAAACTCTATTAGAGTGCAGCGAAACCAGAACTGTGGCAAGGAAATGTCAAGGTGCAGCAATGTGCACTGTAGCAGAAATGAAAAGTGCTTGATTTCGTGACTTTGTTCCATTTATTGATAAGGTCATCAGTATGAGAGTATTCAAACACAGCAGAATGCAGTTACCATCCTGATCTGTAAAGAAGCCCAGAAAGGGAGAGCGAAAGAGAACGAGAGAGAGAGAGAGAGAGATGATCCATTCTGCTGCACAGTAACTCTGTAGGACAGATGCTGCACGTGGCCTTTCTGGTTCAGAGTTTATTGCAACACCAGCCCCTGCAGAGGCACCAACTGATTCACACACAATTATGTTAACTCCATTAAAACAGGTAAAGTCCATTAAATAGCTATTTAATGGGAATAACAAGGATAATGGCTTTGCACATAAAGAAGATATAAAGTCATTACATGACTGATAGCTATTATAAATCGTAATCATTATCTAAGGTTTATTCTTTATTTAATTGCATATGATACTATATGTTTAGAATTCATGGCAGGATTGAAGGCCTGGTTACTCTGTTCAGTTATTATTATTGTGTATATAATATGTATTATTATTATTATTATTATTATTATTATTATTATTATTATTCAGAAAAAAATGCTATATAATGTTTACCACCAGGTGGCGAAATAGAAAAGTTGCTGAAGTGTCTAAAACATTAGGTTTTTAAACCTTTAGAAATATTTTTTTGGGATATTATTACATTACATGTTGTTGGTAAACTCACAAAATAAAAAAAACAATCTGTTTCAAGGCAAACAATACATATAAACACAAATAGACATAAAATGCAAACAAGCAGGATCAACATACAATAACCATATTTTTTTTAATAGCTTACTGCCCAGTTGAAATTTTATGTTTTAGTGAAAGAAATATGCCTAAATATGTGTACCAATATACTTTAGTGACATATTTATATCTTTACTATTACATGCTTTTGTTAGAATAGATAGATAGATTTATGATATGATTTACCATCTCCTGTGTAATAAGTAGTTATAGGCTATTAGTAGTCAGATTAATGAGGATTTAAAACAGCAAGTTTCTGATTGCTAATAAGGCCACACACACACACACACACACACACACACACACACACACACACACACACACACAAACATGCATTATGAACATGCCAGTCCTATTACACTTAATATTGCACCCGAAACAGGATAGGCATTTCAGTTTACTTTTCTTTTTCGCTCTACTTTCTAGTTTCCTTAGCTCTTTCTCTCCGTGTATCTACATGTTTCGTTGGATTCGAAATTACTTTCTCTTTATAATAATAAATAATTCATTCATTATCTTCCGCTTTTATCCTATATTAGGGTTGCGCCTATGTTGGCTCCTAGGACAGGGCGCCAATCTATCGCTGGGCATATAATAATAACAATAATAATAGTAATAATAATAATAATTATTATTATTATTGGTATTATTATTACTACCACCCCTATATAAGCTTCATTTGTTTGTCCGTGTGTTTGTGTGTTTGGTAAAAAGTTTGTAAATGCTATTTCCCACACTTCCCGTTATTCGATTAAGCTGAAACTTTGCACGTTTGTCGTCGTCGATGACGACACATGAATCAATTAACAAATGTAACACTTAATTAACTAATTGGTAGTAGTTTATTCATTTTTGTTTTCTATGGATAAATTGCCCGTTTTCTACTAAGCAGAAGTAATTTAGGATAAAGTACTTTAACAAATGTAACACTTAATTAACTAATTGGTAGTAGTTTATTCATTTTTGTTTTCTATGGATAAATTGCCCGTTTTCTACTAAGCAGAAGTAATTTAGGATAAAGTACTTTAACACTACATAGGGGTGGGTTTTTTATGTTTTGTTTGTTGCTTTCCGGCGTCCCGTTGCCCTTGCCCCCTGAACGACACCGCTAGGCGGCGCTGGGCGGTTTGCAGGAACATGCCTTGACTTGTACCGGCTTGTCTGACGGAGGCTCGGGCTTGTGGTCGCAGCAGCAGCGTACACACACACACACACACACACACACACACACACTGCTCAGGACAACACACACAGCTCACAGCTTTTCTTGTTTGTAGGTAAAAGGCAGGTTCTGGAGCGGGACTGACTGTCTCTACCTCCTCGGCTGAGGTGAGTAAGTTGGCAGATGAGTGTGTAGTGTTCTCAGCTCCTCTTTCCTTAACCTTTCTGCGTGCTCAGCAAACTTATCCACCTGTAGTGAGACACTAACATAGCTGTACTTTAATTCATAATTTTATAATTATTAATAAGCAACAGGTCCAACTAACGCCCAAGAAACCTCGCTGTTAAAGGTGTCAGTCAGTGTACAGAATGTCTTCATTCAACACTGCGCAGCTGAATGAATTCCAATCTGAGAGTGAATTCTGCACTATAAAGTTTATTTCTATGTTATGTTAACAGGCAACTTAACTGTGGCAAGCTATTTTAGATTTTCCTTGGTTTTAAAGGTGCTTGGTGCTTTAATGGTAAGTGAAATTATCTGAGTCTTAAAGGGTCTGCTGAAAAACTTTCTTTATTCATCTATTATTATCATTTATTTACCTATTTATTTTGGCTGCAACTAAACACTACTGCCTTTTTAACATAGGTTTTCCTCTTCTCTATTTTTTCCTCTGGCGTATTTAAAGTTTTAGTCTTGTTGAAAAATACACAATTCAAATTGTTCTAGTGATTTATGTCAGCTACAAACAATAACACAGCCATAAGAAACATATTTAAATGTGAGAAGGCTATATTTTGCTAAATTAAAATAATTAGAAAACATTCCATATGTAATGGCAAACTACTTTGATACACCTTATGGTTTTTTATAGGTAGTATGTTAAATTAAATAAATATTAAATAATAACTAATTAAAACCTGGGTTTGATACGTAGTGTTTTAAACCTTAGTATCTGACTGTATGTGTGGGAATAGTTTTCAGATCTGTTAGACACTGGTTTACAGTTACATTACTCTGTTTTATGGAAACCTTGACATTTGTTGCTGTTTATTATTTATATACTTAATAGATGAGTGTTATTGATAAGGGTCAAGTGTTGTAGGTGAACTCTCTATTTGTTAGAACAGTTAGCATTTATTTCAGACTTTATTTTGATGTATTTTAATAATTTTGTGCATTATATTTGAATAAACCTTATAACAGCAGATTTAAAATACTGGATTAATTAAAGTGATTTAGTATTTAGTATTCCGAGACAGATCAAATGTTAACATGGGGAAAAATACATTACAAACTTATAATATTTAAAGAGAGAGAGGGCGGGAGTGCGCCAGGAAATATATCATGATTGACCACAAAGACTTACAATGGTTTACAGTTTTGGTACAGTTTGGAGCTCATGATCCTGCTGTTTATTGTCAGTTTTATTATTTCATATTATCTCTTTTAAATAACTTTTATTTAGAGTTCTCCTTATGATCATACAAAACTTGACATGCATTATGGGACAGTTGTTTAGAGATGTATGTGCCCTGTGTTCATTTGTACAGTCTATAAAAGCATATCACAAGGGAAGCTGGTCAGTCATTTCAGCATTTTAATACTGATATAATTGGGGCACGTTGATGTATACCTGCGTGGTACTTATTTCTTCCCCATTTTAATTGGATTATGTTGAAATGTAATTAAGCAATCAATCAATTAAGCATCTTTGTTGCCTGCCTTTAAAATAGGATAGTTTGTTTAGCTCAGCATTAAAGCATAAACCTGTGTGTTTTATCAGGCATTACTTCAGTTCAATGAAGAGTGATTCTACTCCCACTGTCACCTTCCCCACTCTTGTCTCCTTCAGTGAACAAATAGTGCTGCTATATGGAATGAAAAAGAATATTAGTCTTTTTAATGAAAAAAAGCTCACCCAAGGTTGTTTATCGCACAGTCTTTAACAATTCAAAGGACTGGCCAAGCTTCCAGTGAATATTTACTTGTAATGAAACGCAGTGTCTGTTTTCAATTCAGCAGCATGTTTGTTGCTTCATGGCGCTTCACTGGAAAACCCCAGACATTACCGTCAGTTCATCTGTTACTTCAGCCCAGAAAGACAACTGCAGTGCCTGGCACACTTGGTAAGTTGATTGTAAATGTCATTATAAAATTAAAAATGTCAAATAAAATAATAATAATAATTATTATTATAATCATTGCAATTTTTTATGTACTGATTTTGAAGCTGGTGTTATCTTTTTTTTATAAACATCTAAAACCTTTAAATGGCCATTAGTATTTGTCATAAGACTCAACATTCGTTAAATCATAATATTTCAGCCTTTATGCTTTTATAGTAGCACTAAGTTAATACCAATAAAGGAGCGGTGATGCTAATTGCATATTTTACTGCCTGAAAGGTGGGGTATTAAATTATTAATGCTCTCAAGTTCTACAAATAGAGCATGCATTGATCACCAGCCTCTCGAGGTAACTGATACTATTCAGGAATGCGGAGTTTGCACTTTATCTACACCAATGTGTCATTTATTTTTATATATATATATATATATATATATATATATATATATATATATATATATATATATACACATACACATGCACACAAAAAGTAAGACACAAAACATTAAACAAACAGATTTTCTGGTAATAAGTAATATTTTAATCATAAAAACCTTTATTAGTTATTGGCATAATAATAAAAAGTGACTTGAGGGAATCGGCTCTCGCTTGCTTGACCTCTCTGACCTCATAACAGTGTCCCAATGAGATGTCAATATTTTTTCTATTAATAAATTGACTCACATTACAACGTTTATTGTTTTAGTTTTTTTTTTTTTAGTGAGCGAATAAGCCATCACATCACAAATCTATTTTTTGCTAGAACGATTTAGTGAGATTTCATTTCCATTTCATCTGTGTACGGTTGAGCTAATTATATTTAAATCATCAACAGCATAAAACCCACAGCATTTGAAGTTTTACCATGTTTACCACATTATAGTGAGTTTTTTTTAACATTGTGCATTTGGATAGATGCATTTTAAATCAGACCTTTTGCTTTGAAATATTTCCCTTTGAATTCAATCTAAAAGGTTAATTTTTTTTTATGTTTCAGTCATTTTAATGCAAACAAAATGACTAGAAATGTAGGCTTTTTAATCTCAGATCTACAATGATTGTGTTCTTAAAATTTGTTATAGGAGGGAATCGTTGGAATAAATAAACAGACGAAAGTAGAGCACTTAAAAATACATTGAAATCTGCTATCAGGTGACAGGGTGTGGTTCATTCTTTATAGGATCTTTATCTGAACAAAGTCATATATTGTGTGGATGAAAATAAAGAATCATTATTACAGCTATAGTTTTTATGTTTCTTTCACAGTGGCTCCATCAGTTGGCAGTGAGAAGAGACTTAATTCAGGCAATGACGTGAGTGCCCTATACACACACCACTGATATACTTATATTTTAGTGTTCTGGTTTTCTATAGTCCCGTGTTCTGGGTTTATTTTCTGTAGTTCATATGCTGTTGCTCATAGCTTATTATTGCCACATTCTTTGTAAATCTGCTCTGAGCTCTTTTCATAATTACTAGTGACCTTTGTGTTTGGGCAATACTGTCAGCTCTTTGAGGAAACGGGAAGTAAATGAAAACACAATAGTATTTTGGAACTTGAAAGAAAGGAGCGCTAAAGAGTCATGTTT
Source organism: Corydoras maculifer (assembly GCA_019802435.1). Lineage (NCBI taxonomy): Eukaryota > Metazoa > Chordata > Actinopteri > Siluriformes > Callichthyidae > Corydoras > Corydoras maculifer. The sequence continues at coordinate 579,969 of JAFMOD010000550.1, read as the reverse complement.
AGGCATGTCCCTTTAAAGATTTAATTCTTAATGACCAAACACGATATGTTCCTATCTCAGTAACCTGCCCTCACAGCATCACTTTCAAACTACTGGAACAAACTGGAGCAAAGCAGGGACTATGACCTATGAAAGTCTGCATCCTCCATATCAGTCTATTTTTATGAACGGTGATATGAATCAGTGAGTATGTAGTGTGTCAGAGGTGTGCAGGCACAAGAACACGCCACTGCCTGGACAGGGAGCGCCAGCTGGCAGTGGTGTGTTTTTCCCCTACTTCCTGAAAGCCTGCATTAGGGATTACATCAGGGCCAAAGCAGTGTGGAATTCCTGCCGTCATGTGGCCTCAGCAAGACACATACGGACACAACGGGACAATTTAGCAAGTGCAGCAGAAACTGAATCACGAGGGGAGTGATTGTGTGTGTGTGAGTCTGTGTGTGCTTGTGACAAAGCTCTGCTTTGCTTCAGGTGAAAGGATGCAGCTCACACTTTGATGAGTTTATCAACTCATTCATAATGCCTCATTTAAACATTTTAAACAAACTGCAAAAAAGAAATTTACTCATGGACTGAATACACAAAAAAAGTCAGGAAACTAACAAATCAATATAAAGCCACGGGTAAAGAGAAATGACCAAAATAAGAGTTTAGGTGGGTTTAAAGTACTCCAGCGAGACTCTGATATTAATCACATATGACATGATCAAAGATAATAGACTACCTGTGTGAGTTTTTTTTTTTTTACTTCTAAGCCAGCAAGCAAACCCAGACGTAAACGTGAAGCTACTGGTCATTTGAGTTCAGTTTAAAACACAGCTTTAGGGTTTTATGACGACTTGTTTATGAGTAGACAAGGTTTCAGTCCATCCGTGTGCCCTCCCTCTTCTCCCCTAGTTGGGTTTCACACCAACAGCTTGAGATCTTTTAAGTGACCCTGTCTGTAATTTAGATTCATAGAGGAGGCTCATTCTCTACATGTGATCGGATGTGTGACACATGTTCTTACATGTTTTTCTAGTCAAAACACTTCATCTTGAAGTGTGTGTGTGTGTACAGAGGTGACTGTGTTGTCGGATGACACACACACACACACACACACACACACACACACACACACAGCTGGTATGGCTGGACTAACAAGTTCACTAAGTACACTAGGGGTGTGTGGAGTTTGTAAATTGCATAACAGTGATTGAAAGGGAGGAAGTGTAACAATCAGTCTGCTGTTTTTCTGAACATCTTGTTTTCACATTACAACAACAAAATTTAGTTTGTAGTCACAATTAAAGATGTGACCTCAGTTATTATTTTTTGATATTATAGTCTTGTTTTCTGTGATACAGATAAGGTTTAGGGATAAAGCAGAAAATTATGAAGGCACTTATTTATTTGTTACAAAGACATTAAGTACTTTCCCAAAACATTTTTTTTGCCGAAAACATTTGTGCTAATAATGTGCCTCTAGTTTGAGTTACCTAAAAAATCTTTAAAAAATATTCAGGAGCGAGAAAGAACCATTACACTACATTAAAGAAAATTACACTTCAGCTGCTAGTTTTAAATTTCAGTGTTACCTTAAATTTATTTAATCTGCATCATATGTATGATTTAGAAATGTCCTGATATGGAGAAATTTAGTATTATGTCGTAGTCCAAACACAATGTGCTCACAATAGCTTTGTATGCATAACTGAAAAGAGCAGACAAACTGAACTGCCCTGAGCACACCGGTATTACACTTTCACTTTCTTTTCAAGAAAGAGTTTAGCTACATTCATTTGATCTCCTAAATAGTTTTTTTTAATGCATCACTGACTGTGTGTCAAAATTACCCTCGTACTGAAAGTAATTCCTGCTACACATTTTGAAAAAATATGTGCAACTCTGCCATAACAGGGTAGATATTTATTTTTATGTAAAAGGCAAAGTAGATTATCTAATCCCTAACACAATCAAGACCAAACACAATTTAAAAAGTCTAATATGATCACAGGTCAAGGGGATATTCATATCATTATTTCTAAATTGAATACTATCCACTGTGCCACAGTAGTGTTTATTAATTCCATCCAACATCAAAAAAATATCATTTATTATTCTTCCCATTTTTTAAATACAGAGAAGCCAAGATAATGAAAAAAAGTCCCACTATGTTCTTCAAAGACATGATATACGTTCTGTCTCAAATATACATAGAAACGGATGCCTTGCCTTGTAATTCAGTACTCATCTGACTTCATGTTCATTTACTGAAAATGAAAATCGTTTAGTAAATTGCAGGTCATGCTGAGAACTGGGATCATCATGTTTGCACTTGTAAAGTCTATGCCATGTGAAATACACTGAGATGAGTATTAAATTAGAAAGAATCCCAAACTAGAGAATACAAAATATTTGAAGGGTAAAATAGTAAAATGCCTGTACCATGTTTAAATTGCATATTCATTAATAAGTGTAGATTTTTGGTGCGTGACATAGATGACTTCAGAGAATACTTGCGTTCAGAAAAGGCAATTGTTTCAATTAGGCCTATAATTGAGCCCAGTTTCGGTGTTCCTCATCGTGTTTCAGTCATTCCATGATCCCTGGCTAAAATGACTCATGAACACAGCAAAAACAGGGCAGGACTGGGACACAAATAGCCACCTAATTACTGGTGTGTTTGCTCAGGCATAGATAACACATCTGGCCCAGGGAATGTTGTGTCAGCAACTGTCATAAACAGACATGAATGGTGCCAGACTGTCCAATGTAGGAATTCAACTCGGGCAAGATCTAGGGCCAGAAGAGATATGGTTTGCTAATCGCTTACACAGAATTGACCTAAGCAATGATATTTGAAAGCTGTGGTATGTACATATTTTATTGCATGCTGTCAGCAGACCAATCTTATAGGGAAGTTTATGAGTGACTTTAGATTACTTGATGAGTCATGGCTTTCATACAATATATTTTTATGGTTAGTCAACATTAAGATTGTACTGTTTTATAATATATTTCAATGCACGCCAAGCTTGTTAATTACAAATTGTAGTCTTGGTGCTTAAATCAGCATTCTTTTTTTAGTCGATATAAGATATATAAAATATATAATATTTTTAAATATAAATAAATATATTCATAAATAATACAATTAATTAAATAATATATTTTTTCAAATCACTTTTTGAAAAAAAAATCTGCCTCGATTAAGATTTAATGATTTAGGTCTCGCACTGTAAATGTTAGCATGTACCTGCAGGAGAACCATGTTTATGTCTTAAGTGATGGTTCAGACCATGTCTAAAAATTAGAAGCAGGAATAGACGTGCTTATACAATGAAGTGATAAAAAGCATGTGACAGAATTTATTATATTCAAATATACACAGATGTTGAAATTTATTTATTTATTAGAAATTATTTATAAAAAAAAATAATCGTTTTGCCTTTATTTGAAATGTAGTATTGATGGCACCAGTTGAAAGCGCTTGTGCTGGTTGTTTATCGTCTCAGCCATAGAGCTTGTGCTTGTCAATGGTGTTTAACCAAGTTGTCCATGGCAGGGCCATTGTTTTAGAACATTTATATTTGCCTTTAGTGTGTTTGAGGCCGAACTCTAGTACCAGTAGTTCCATAGCCGTGTATTAAACTCTCTTGACAATAAGCATGACGTCTAAAATAACTTGGGAGGGGATTACCAGCTGGTAAAAACGAATCATAGTTTCACTGGGTTTTCTCCCCAGTCAAATTCATGGTTCCACTCGTTATTTCCCTATTACACCACTAATTGCTTTTAAAGTCTTTAAACAAACAAGGCAGCTTTAAATTTGTAATCCAAGATCTATTTTTTATTTGTGCACTAGTGAGTCATGGGTCTTTTTTCAAGGCTGTGGATGATCATAGTTTAAAGTTTAGGAAGCAGGAGGATAGAGCAGTCGTACCTTTGCTTGGGTGTGGCATACGTTTTATTTTCTTCTTTCTTATTCTTTGACTTTTTGCTAATTTAGTGCATCTCTTCAGTCTTTGGTGAGACTACACCCTGACCAGAATTACCAGTGTATATCAATTATTCATCTAGCTTGAACCCCCCTTTAAATTGCAACATGAAGATGTGTTTGTCTATTTTAACCGAGCCCTGGTCTTTCCCGATGTTTCCCCTAAATACACTTTGTTATTTTAGGCCTATAGTTTAAAATCTTGTATACAACCACAACAGATGTTTTTAACATGTCCTCAAATACAGCATTACAATATTTACTCTGGACGTCCCACAAAGATGACGTTCTTCGTGTCTTTGTGCTTGCCTTTATGAACTTTAATGTAGTGTTGTTTAAGCCACATTTCTAAGCCGGAACAACAAAGCCATCATTAGTCAGCTGGAAATTGACAACACTGGTAAAGAAAGGTTAAAAATAGGGATACATAGTAATTTATCTTTGTTAAAAACAGATATGCTTATATGTTTAACCTACTTTTCCCAATTCTTAGCGCATATGCACCCAAGTCATTTTATAGGCTTTGGTGTGAACCTAATCCGTACCATTATGGAAATGTGTGAGGTGCCCAACAGCAAGCCCATTCCAGCAGCACAGTGCATACTGACTGGGATAAATATTACAGATTTCAAAAACAAAGCACAGCTAACGTCATACAATGATGAGAGTGAATGCTTCACATGGTGAATCCCCAAGCAATCTGAGAGCTCTGCCTATACTCACATTAAACTTTAACACCAAAAGCTGTTTGTTTTGTATATTAACTTAACAAAATACTCAAGAGCCTAAAAGTATGAGACTGAATTTCCAGGCATTAAAAATGAAATCCTAACAAGTCAGAAAATAATCTTAATTTTTAGAAACTTTCTAATATTAAGTTATCTTACTATATATTAGTAGATCATTTTACTTGAGTAATGTTTTTCCTGATTCATGTTTATTTTTCCTTTTTTTTTTGGATATAGATTTTTGTGTGTGTGTGTGTGTGTGTGTGTGTGTGTGTGTGTGTGTGTGTGTGTGTGTGTGTGTGTGTGTGGAATAGTACATATAAAGCTATTTTCTGAAGATTTTAAGTTAAAGTTTGGGCTGAAGGCAGAAGCTGTACTTTCGAAAGGAGCAACCAGTAAGCTACCCTTAAACAGAAACCCAAATCATACAAAGAATAATTTACAAGAAGCTATGAAGGAGGATTGTTTAATTAGATACATTCAAATGCTGTATTCACCAACATGTACACTGTTTCCCCTCTTGTTAAATCTTGCCATTTGCACTCCTAATCGATAATCGATAATCGAGCATCATCGCATCTGGATACTTAAAGGGTCATTTTACCAACCAGGCACATCTGCAGTAGTTTTCATATCTGCTAATTCCAGTAATTAGCTTTGGAGGTCATTATTGGCAAATATTTTTGTGTGTACACATTTAGTTAGATATTTTTGTGTAATTGTTTAAAAATAGGTACACTGTAATACATTTGGTTGGGTTTAGTTCTATGTGCCAGTATCATCACCACTGCTTATCCCAGCTGTTCGGTAAGCAGGGGGAAGTTGTAGAGGGAGGAACACACGATTGCTTTCTTATACTATGTATTAAAACTTATGGCTACATTTTTTGTGATTAGATTCAAAATAAGAATAAAAATTCTGAACCACATTCTGAAAGATTTTTTTCATGTCAAGGTAGATGGGATTGCATATTTAGATTATATGGGGCAGAACAGAGCTCTTTTTTTCACAGGCCACATGAGAAACTAGGCCTGCTGTAAATGCACACTCCATGCATGCAATACCACTTCCCTTATTTTAAAGGTGACTTCTTTTGTCCAAATACACATTTCAGTGTACTTGGGTTAGAAATGACGTGTTTATGCTGTACACTTATTTAAATTTGACTTTTCATTGACCTCATACCAGCCAAACAGGGGACAGTAAAGCATATACGATAAAATAAACTACATTCTAATCACATCTTCACACTGATTTGAAAGCATGCTTGTTTAACTACAGAGTGGAAGGAGGACTGTTCAGTCTTGCTGTGCGAAAATCCCCCATACTTTCCAGTATTTTATAACATGGTTCAATACTACTGGGAATATAATTCTGTGTATTCAGGGGCAAAGTGAAAGAAACCATGAGACTTGTTTTTGGGGTGAATTTTAAAATGTACAATATAAAAACAAGATAACTTTTTAAGACATCCCATTTGAACTTGGTCACCCCTTTACCAAGAAGCTGTAATGACTATCCCTCCCTTAAGACTGTGTCGAAGAAAATGCTTGTCCATTTATTTAAAAGTGCATTTGTGAGATCAGACACTGATGATGGATGAAATGGCCTGGCTTACAATCTCTGCTGTAGTCTATCCCAAAGCTGTGCGATAAGTGCTGAGTTTAGAGCTCTGTGGGCCAATTAAATTTCTTTACATCAAACTGACCAATCAATGTCCTTATGAAACTTGCTTTGTGCACTGGGGCACACTCGTACTAAAACTCAGAAGGGGCGTCCCTGAACTGTTTCCACAATACTGGAAGCATACAGTGGTCCAAAATGCATAACTAGGTGCTTGATTATATAACCTGATACAATGAGACTGAATTAAACCAAATTCAGTAGTGTTTCAGTAAGAGGTGTGTTAAATTTATTAATAAAAAAGCATCTGTGATTAAATTATAAAGATAATCACAGCCATGTAGATAAATAATATAACTCAAAGTGATATCGTTGTTACACCGATTTCAAATTCACAAACAGATTTAGATGACAATTTATAGATGAATCGAATACAAATCCCTCTGTTTCATCTGGCTCACTTGACACTTAACTTGTGGGCTAGCCCCTGGTTGCAGGATGTGGGCCAAGTACGCAGCATGCATGTACCTCACAACAGACAAACATGGTTCTCATGTAGGTAACATCAAAATCTCTGACCCATATGTTTTAACACCAATGTCTCACCTGTATGTGGCACTGATGTATGTATGCCAAACATGGACAAGATGTCCTCATTTTTAGTCACATTCGATTCACATGCAGTTTGCCAGTGGGTCAGACGTGTCAGGGAGTCATATGTTTGTTATCTGGAATGCAACACAAAAACATCCACATTAAATGGAATTTGCACTGATGTATTTGTTTTCTCTTTAAGAACATATATTAAGAAAAAAACGTTTTTTAAAATTTGGTTTGGTGATGCAAGGTTTGTTAAATGTTAGAATATGTCTTTTGACTTGGCCGTTTTCTGGGTCACACAGGGAAACTCCCATATTCATTAAATGCTAGAGATCCTATCTGATACGACCCACCTGTTACATCCATCTAGAGTACTAAATCTCATGTTGGGGCAATATATTTATCCCAAATCAATAACTAAATGTTAAATGTTTTGTTGGTGGGTAGAAAGAAACGAACAAGGGAAAAACTCGAGCACCCAGACTAACAGAAGACTGTGGTGATAACATTTCTCTTGTGCCTGTGTTGGCACAAATGAAAAGAAAACAATCGATCATGTTAACAAAGAATATTCTAATATCACCTACATTTCCAATCATTTTCATTAATTTTAATAATTTGCATTGTAAAACAGCCAATAACACTCTAGTTGTAACATGGATGGTTGTATATGATATTTATTTTAATTTAGGGCATGGTAGCTCAGTGGTTAGGGTGTTGGGCTATCAAGCTGAAGGCTGTGGGTTCAAATCCCAGGTTCACTAAAGTTACCAATGTGGGTCCTTGAGCAAGGCCCTTAACCCTTATTGCTCAGGAATGCTGTGATTAACCCTGTGCTCACTTTTGAAATTGCTTTGGATAAAGGTGTCTGCTAAAATGACCAAATGTAAAGTAAATGTATTTAAAACATCATCAAATGTGATGCTCGCTCAAAACTCCCAGTGTTATATGGTATGTATTCATGGAATGCTGTTTGTCAAAATAAATGATTTGCTCTTAACTGTCTAATTATTTTTCCTTTATTTTCCAGGTTGAAAACTCAACATTGCTTGAACACTTTTCTGATTTAGTAGAATTTGTTGCTTATTAAGTAACTTAAGGTAAAAAAAAAAACATATAAAAAGTGGTAAGACTTTAAAAAATATAATGAGGGTTTTTAAACAAGTCTATAAGTGAAGGATTTCTGGATAAGATCAGCACAAACAAAGAGCTGAAGGAGTGGATATGAGAAGAATACGACTTCAGAAGCGGCTGCTGTGAGCGTTTCTCTGGCAGTGTCTTAGCTGGTTGTTGTGAGGAGTGAGAACGAAGCAATCAGCAAGTATACTGCCGCAGAAACTCATCACCTTGTAGGGCCCATCCAGCTTTGACTCGAGTACCATCTACAGCTTACATTACTCTATTATTACTCTTCTCTATTATTAATCTTATGACCCTGTCAGTTGGTATGTTTACTCTTAATTACTGAAGAAACTTTTGAAGTTTTGTTGAATGCGTGATCTGTTAAAGTTTCTCTTGAACTTACAATTGTGCAAAATACACATTTCCACTAACTGTGGTAATTAGACATTAAAATAAAAAAATTGGGTTGGGGCATTTGTAATATACTAGCCCCGTCTCAGGCTGAGCTTGTGATGATGTTTTCTGTATGAGGTGTAAACATATTTTACATATAATAGTTTGTAAAATAGTATGTATAATAGTGGTGGGGTTTTTTTGGAAAAAGAAACTTTATTCAACAACTAAGAAAATAGTAAAAAAAAACACCAAATAAAACTTCCACATCATCTAAATCTAAGTTTCCCACACAATAGTGTTAACCACTCTTGGTGATAACACATTGGTGGTGTTTTTTGAACCACCAATTTTTTTTGAGGTTCGTGAGCCGCTTCTGGGTGGTTGAACAGACTATCTGAACCTCTGCAGGTTCCCAAAGTGTAAGTATGTCTAATGTTGTGTTAATTAAAGCAATGGTGTGGATTTGTACAGGCAACACACACACAACATAGAGAATTTTACCCTTATTTACATGAAGATTAAAATGCATTTATAAAATGAACAATTTAACATTGTTAAAAACATTTCACAAGTGATTGTATCACTATTGGTTTAAAACTACATACATAAAAGATACAGCTATAGCTACATTTTTTTGGACGTCTCAGAATGTATAAAAGATAGTGGAAATGTGTTATATCGTCCCACATGTATTCTTGTTTTTTAAAATATTGCCAAGGTTAAAAACATTTGTGTATTTTTCAAAAGCTGTCTGCGTCTGCCGTTGCACCGAATAGCAGTGCACAGTGCCCATTATCTGGATGACTAGCATATTTTATGAAAGTACCATTCACACTGAGGAGTATACTGGGATTTTAGAGAGGGATGCTGCTATTAAAATGACATCTTTTTCTTGGAAGTCCATTACTTCAGCGGGACAATGCCAGGCCTCATTCCACACATACTGTAACATTATGACTTTACAGACACAGGATGTGTGCTTAACTGCTCTGCCTGCAGTCCAAATCTGTCTCCAATAAAATGTATGGCATATCATAAAAAAAATTTAGGTAAAAAAACACACACTCCAGTTTCTTATATTTTTTTAAATAATTCTGTATTATTAAAAATAAGACATAATAAAATTACAAAAAGAATGTGTAATTAAAAGCCTATATATATTGCATTCTTTTGAGCAGGAGCGATAATGTTTTTTTTTAGAAATAATAACGTGATTATGTAAGGTGGTGACAAACTAATATTCTGTATTCATTATACCATCAGTGTAAAATAAGTTGGGGTTATTTTTGTATTATTGTATTATAATGTGATTATTCGTTTAAATGTAATGTGTAATTCCTCATGTTATTTATTAAAAACAAATAAAATCAATTTGTAAACAAAAACAAAGACTAATATCTACTTTTATAATCAAATTGCAGCTTTCTTTTAACTTTGATACAATATTATGAAATTTTGTGTGTGTGTTAGAGAGTTAGAGATAACTACTGATTTTTTTGAATGTCCTGTAGTGTACAGATCATATTTACATGATTGAAAATAATTTGTATATTGTTTTTACGTTTTTTTCCTGTTGCAACAACAGCTGATTTATTATTATTATTATCATTACTATTATAATGGCAGCTTTATCGGTACCAGCGTGTGTGTGAACGGGTGGTATTGTGACCCAGGCATGGTGAATGTCTGCAGTCTTTTGTAATGTCGACTGACTCAGTGTTAGCTTTAATAAAACATCTGCTATATAGTATTTCTCTTAACTGAAGCTGTTATGCCGTAAAGTGCACTGCGCTCCTGAAACCTACAAGATGCAGACAGAGAGGAACACCGATAGACAGGTGTGATTCACTGCCTCGTTTTTCAAGATGACAACTCCCATTTATTTAAAGTCTGATGAAGGGACCGAGTACCCAATGAATCTGGATAACCTGACAAAACCAGATCATGTGCATTTAGCATTTCTCTGTGCACAGGAGATACAGTACTGGCATAAAAAATGGATTAATTTCCTGATGTGTGCAGTGAAGCAGGATTTTATCAGATTAAGCTCAGCGTTGATGGGTTTTCCCTTAAACAACAGGTTGTTGTAGGAGTATGATTACAATGAGTCAAAAAGGAGGGGAGTTTTGGGTGTTTTTTTTTACATAGCAGATATGTTAACCAAAGTCAGCCAAATTCTCCTAATAGGTGATGTTAATACATAATTGCAGGTGAATGATGGGTAAAAATATTTTGCAGATCTGATGACCTTTTGGTCAAATGTATGCAAATGTATAGAAACTGCTAAAGAGTTCACAGTTTAGAGCCACGCTGCAATAAAATGTTACCTAAAAACATCCATCCATCTGTTATCTTCCGCTTTATCCTCTACTTGGGTCGCGAGGTGGGGCGCAGATATATCCAGGACAGGGCGCCAATCTATCGCTGGGCACACTCACTCAGACACACTCTATATGGGGCAATTTGGATAATCCAAAATTGATCCATGTTTTTGGACTGTGGGGGGAGACCAGAGAATTCGGAGGTAACCCACGTGGACACGGGGAGAACATGGAAATTCGATTGGGATTCGAACCAAGAATTCCTAGTGCTGAGAGGAGAACATGCTAACAACTAAGCCACCATGCCACCTACCTGAAAACATGTTCTACATAAAGGATGCCATACCAAAAATGTGTGCAGAGATTCTCTGGATCTAAGGTCATCTTCCAATTTGTACTAATGACACAGTGGTTTATAGAAGTATTTAGGAAAGAAGTACATCATCAAGCATTACTGTCTTCATACCTGTTTCAGGAGAACAACATCAGGCCTCATTCTGCAAGAGTCATAGCAGTGCAGTTTCATAGACAAATGACACATTAAACTGGCCTGACTGCAGGTCATGTCTCTTGTTAAAAGAATTAGACATCAGTGACCAATGACAAGCAGGTTAAGACTTGAATACAGCAAAAACACTCAAAAAAATGTTCACTTGATTATTTCAGAATAATAAAAACTATAATTAAAGGTAATGCTGTTATGACCCAGTGGAAAACATCATTAATGGTCATTTTCCGGGAATCGGCTACGCGGGAAAAAATGCGTACACCGGTCCGCTGGATCAAAACCGGGCATAAAAACAAACGGATTTATTATTAAAAATGGTGTAGGGACACCAACAGAAAGGGGGGAACGAAACAAACGAACTAACACCTGAATTAAACCACAAACAAAGACGTGCACGGGGAAGAGGGAATACGGAAACTAAATACAAAAACACCCAATCACGAGCACAAAAACAAACCAATCACCCAACGGAGTCCATAAGTACATTAATGAGGGACAGGTACCAGGCACCTGTGACAGTACCAAAAAAATGTTTTTTCTAATGCACAAATTAGTCAGTGGCATTCATGGCCAAAAACAGACATTCAGTTCAGTTTTATTTTATCTATTTAATTTTATTTAAATATTTTTTATTTACTATTAATCATTTTACTGTAACCAAGCCATTTATGGTGTATATCAGTGCACCAGGTACCAAGTCAGGATACAGTAAATGGGGAAGTTTGCGTCAAGAAGGACATCCGGTGTGAAAACTGTGCCAAATCAAACATGTGAAACAAAAATCTGATTTTCAGCTCTGGTTGGATGAGGGCCAGGTTAACAACCCCCACCTCCAGTACTGTCAGCCAACAGGGTACTTGTGGAAATGATGGCAAATGGAGCAACACACGCTTATGGACTGCCCGACTTTGGCCGATGGCCAACCATCAGCGGGGCCTTTTCATTTCTTTGACATGATCAGTATCCTGGATGTTTATGCATAATTAACTTTAACTGTATATTATAAATATTGATGATATTTTAGTAATTTTTTTATTTTTTAACCTCATTTCCTAATTAGGTTCAGAGGAAGTCTTGGAGTCCGTCCCAGTGCTTGATATGCAAAAGACCAGTAGATTGTAACAGAATCTGGTTCCTGACTGTGATGAATTTTTTTTAGTCTAGCCTCTGAATTTGGAAACAAATCTGTGAATGAGAATTAAACCCTAATGAAATCCATCAGTATAAAAGGAACATAAATGCTGATCTAACATGTTGACAGTAAATATGTGCTGTTCCTTAAGGGAAAAAGAAAACAGGCATGGGAAGATCCTGCCTCTTTCCTTTTCTTTCTTGCTCCAGAGATGAGATGATGCATTTGCTGCAGAACACAGTAAGATGGAGCACTGCAGTTCTTTACAGGCAAAGCCTTTCCATTGGTTGCACAGCACTGAAGGATCCCCCTCCCCTTCCCCCTTCAGCACATCTACAAAACTGCAAGATCAATGACCAGGACAAGCAGCTATGGGGGGAAAAGCATGCTTGCTTTTTCTTTCTTCCTACAATGGTGGGAAAAACATATTTATTCACTTATTATTCAAACAGAATGGAAATAGACTATATTCAACTGCTACTTCATTAGGTTTAACTATCTGATAAAAACTAATGGGCATTTTTAGCACATTAACACATTAAATCATCACTGATTAGTAGTTAGAAACATGGTTATAGGTAAGAATAAGAATTAGGAGGACATGGCAGATCCTAAAATTTGGCTAGCAGAGAACGGCCACAGAAAAAACTGCTAAAATAATTTGAATCTAGTGTTCAGAATGACTTCCTAACTGTATGCAGCAGTATTTCTAGAAAGTGGTAATCTAGCCAGTCACCTAGTGCACAACCTGTGTCAGTGTGGCACTCCAGCTGCACAGAGGCTGACCGAAGAAGACTGCAGAGGGTAACCAACACAGCCGAAAAAATCATTGGCTGCTCCCTGCCTTCCATAAGCTCTATCTACCACTCCCGCTGTCTCAGCAGTGCCAGGAACATCCTGAAGCACAATACCCACCCAAAAATTCTACCTTTTCAACCTGCTGCCTTCTGGCAGACGCTACAGGTCCATACCGGCCAAAACAAATAGACTCAGGGACAGTTTCTTCCCCAAAGCCATCACAATGTTAAACAGGAGCCAGCACTAATTGGCACATTACATGTTTACACATTACATGTCTATGCACAATACATTTTTGCACAGTTGTTCTTAATATCTTTTTCTATTGTTTTTTTTCTATTTATATATTAAGCCGGGTGCACTTTAAGGAGGAGCTTAAATCTCGTTGTACAATGTATACTGTGTGTGCGGGGTATAATGACAATAATGGCTTTCTTTTCTATTCTAACCTGAAAGAGGACACCAATTGGGAGCCCCCCACTAAACCTTAGATCTAAGACGTAATTTCAAAAAAAATTATAAATTATAAAAAAATTCAGTAGGCTGAATGGTGGCTCAGTGAGCGGCACTGTAACCTTACAGCAAGAAAGTGTTCGTTCAAGCCTCCAGGGAGGATGGGATTGTTTCTATATGTTTGCATACTGTAGTTTCCACATGAGCATGAGAACCATGTAACATTTTCTTTTATCAGGATTATTGTTTTGCTTCAAGTTCCAATGACAACATACATTACAGATTGTTAGACATAAAAAATATTGATATCCGGTTATTATAGTGTACTATTTTTTAGGTTTTTTGTTTTTTTAGTGTTATTTTTTAAACACTTTTTGAGTGGTTTTTTTTTTTTTTCTATTAAAAGTGTTCCACACACTTCCAATGATACTTCTACAAATGACATGATTAGGTAACTTTACTCTAAACTCTAAAGAAGACAACTGCACCTTCATTGTGCTCTGATTACTCATCAATTTATTCATTCATTATCTATGCTTTACTAGGGGTTCCCCATGCCAGGCAGATAGGACAGGGCACCAATCTATCACTGGGCACACACTCACTCACATAGACACGAATACACTCTATATGGGACAATTTAAAGCATTCAATTTACTTTGAATCCATTTTTTTCGAAACCCAGAGGAAACCTAGGTGGACAGAGGGAGAGCATGGTAACTCCACCCAGATCGGGACTCGAACCTGAATCGCCAGCGCTGAGAGGCAACCGTGCCAACCACTAAGCCACTGTGCCACTCGCTCCGATTACTGTAAAAGTAAAATTCGGATTCGGAAAACTAAAAGCAGCCTGAACTGAAAACAATGGTAATTGTAAAAGAACAAGTGGTTTGGCCTCTTTTGCATCACATATATTATATGCTTTTTATCAGGGTACATAACAATAATGTATTCCTAACAGCTTCTATAAGCATACAACCTAAAGTAACAGATAAAACCCACAACAGATTACAGTATGTAGGCCAATATTCCCAGGGGAAATTCAAAATATAGAACATCCCATGAAGCAATAACTTTAATTTACAGATTACAGAGCAAAACAGTGCTTCACCTCATTATGGAGAAACTTTTTCTCTGTATTATTTGCACCATTCAGTTTAGTTCACTAAGTTTGATAGGAATAGTGTATGCACAGCTCTCATAAGATCCCACTTTAGGTAAAGTCTAAACTTCAAACTGGCCATTTCTTTGCAATTATTTTAATATTTAGATTTTAATCTTTGTTTTGCTTGTTTATTTCTGTTGTTTTGGAAACATTGTCCTGATGCCAGCCTAAAACTGCCCTGATGCTAACCCAAATACCAACGTAGCCTGAGCTAAGCCTCAAATATGTCACTGGAATATACTGGAATAAAATAATCATATTCTGTGTGACTGCAACTTTCTCACATCCTGTGCGCAATTATGCCAAGTCCAAATCATCACCCCTCCACCAAGTTTTACTTTTCTAATTACTAAATGCTGCTAAATGTTGTCATTTTAGATAATAAAAATGTTGCTTTACATTGGAGAGAAATACTAGCGAGTTTGCTGGAGACTACATAACTTATATGTAGGTCAATATAAATAATAGAAACAGAAACTGAATGAGGAGGTTCTTTCTGTGCTCTTTCGTTATTTTGTTAGGTGAAGGTGATATTTATTGGAAATACTGTATATCCGACGTTAAAATGCCCTGGCAACAGTGTTTAAATTTGACTAACCTTGTATTGGCTGCAGTCTGACCATTTAGACGTCTTAGACTTAAAAGCTTATGTGATTGACCTCAGCTGCCTGGCTGCCTTTCAAAAATATAATTCCATGCACGGAGTATAAGTTCGGTCATGTAGGATCAATAGTATGAATTTTAGCACAATGTAGACAGAACAATCCAAATCACTGATGACATGTGTTTCTTGAAATCTCCTGTGTCTGATCACTGTCAAAACCTTTTAAATCAGTTTGGACAGTCCTTTCAGCCAGCATGGGGTCTTTTTTCTTTACAGCCACCTGGCAGGAGGCACCTTAGGATTTAGGCTAGAACAAGCAGGTTAATTAACAGGTACTCCCCACAGACTGCCAGGCTGTTATACAAATCATATAAATGTAAGATTATACAGTATTGTATTACTACTATAGACACTGTCACTATACACCATATTATACTTTTATTACATTGTATATTTATAAGAGTTAAATACTGTACATGACTACCAACGCGTCTACACACAGTACCTTTAATAGTATGAAGTATATCCATCCATTATTTTCCGCTTTATCCTCTACTAGGGTCGTGGTGGGGTTCCCCATTCCCCAGGGGAGAAAGTCTCGGGCGCTGGGCAGACACACCCAGGACAGGGCGCCAATCTATTGCTGGGCAAATATGAAGGATATAGTAAATATATTTAACTACATCTGAATTAAAATCCTCCATATTTCTGCAAGCTTTATTTGCAGAAATATATTTGATATTAATAATAGATATTTGTTTGATATTAATAATATACTACACTAAGGTATAAGTATCCTGCTGTAAAGTAATTTACCAGTTTCTAAAACATTTTAATGCCCTGACGTGCAAATGACATACAAACCTTGACCCGATGCAGTGAAGTGGCTTAACTTCGCTCCTGCTCTTATTACTTTAAGCAGTGCACAGTTCGCCATCTATTGGCCAATAAATGTAACTACACGTGTAACGTATTGCAAAGGGGTTGTAACTGACAAAGTATACTTTTACAAGTACAATTTAGTTTATAATAATAAGATTGAATGCAAAGTTTGGGCAATCTATAAATGTAGCCCTCAGACTTGTCAACTCTGCACACAATTCTGAAATTGTAAATCTTCTATGAAAAATTGTTTAATTCACTTAAAGTTTATTATGAACATAAGCATGGCCCTTGGAATTCAGTCAACAAAAATGAAATTCTGGCTTTTTCTGGTTTATGGCTAAACTGCCTTATAGACCTCGTTTTCAAATGCAAATTGATTAATGTCAGCCATAGAGGCTTACAGACACTTTAAATTTAGTTTGTGTAGTTGAGTTCATTCCTGAAAAAGATAACGTTCATTCATTTATTTATTCATTATCTTCTGCTTTATCATCTTTTAGGGTCGCAGTGGGGTTCCCCATGCCCATCCAGGGGAGAACGTTTCAAGCGCTGGGCAGATACACCCAGGACAGGGCACCATTCTATCGCTGGGCACACACTCACTCACACAAACATACTCTACATGGGGCAATTTGGAGAACTCAATTGACTTGATCCATGTTTTTGGTATGTGGGAAGAAACCGGAGAACCTGGAGGAAACCCATGCGGACACGGGGAGAACATGGAAACTCCACCCAGATGGGGATTCTAACCGGGAATCCCTAGTGCTGAGAGGCAAACGTGCTAACCACTAAGCCAATATGCCGCCAGATAAAATAACGTACTTCATATAAATACACTTTAAATATATTTTACTGTTCTTTATACCAAACTGTATGTTTTAGTATTACTAATTTAGACTTTGCCGAGCGATGGATTGGCGCCCTGTCCTGGGTCTATCTGCCCAGCGCCCGTGATGTTCTCCCCTGGATGGGCATGAGGAACCCCACCGCGACCCTAATAGAGGATAAAGCGGGAGATGAATGAATGAATGAATGAATGAATGATAATTTAGACTTTTTTTGCCATAGATATGTATGTTTTTTAATGTTCGTTAATGTAGTGTTTTTAAAGGGTCGTAATGTTTTGTTGTATTACAGTACAGACAGGAAAAAATTAATCCATAAATCACTAAATGTATTACAGTGTTACTTTTGTTTTAAAGTATTTGATTTAGAATGTAAATAAAAATGATTTTTATTATTTTTATCAAAAATGCTTAACTTTCAATCAATCAATAAAACTGGCCAATTTAAAGTTATTTTAAAACGTTAATAGATGATTTAACTTTAATAGTTCAAAAAATCTATTTATTACATCACATTAATATAATTTTTTTTAAACCACTATTTTATGTATGAATCTTGTAGACATTTTAATTTATATTAGACAAACCTGAATATTTATTTACTATAGTAGCATTTAATTCATTAGAGAACAAAATTGCCAATTTCATACGTTTGTAAAATGTTATATAATTTTACACATGATCTAGTCATTAAAATTGGAGTTGTTAAAGCACTGAAATATTTCATGGCTTTGCATTCTATAATAATGTACATTTTTTGATAAATTTAATTTTTTTTATTCTTGTTCTTTCATCTAAACTTTTCTTGTCTTTATGTGTAATAAATAGTATAAATAATAAATAAATAATAAAAGAACTGGTCTACTATAGACCCGTAAAGCCTTATGTGCCTTGTCTAAACTACATTGTCTAAAGTCCTTGCAGACTTGAGCACTTGAGTCTTCACCTCTTTTTTGCCCCAGATATGTCCTCGTTTTAAAGAATAGACTGCCAGCACCTACAAAATCAGATCAAGACAGCTTTCTTTAAACAATTAAACAATGATATGTGGTTTCAGGTGAGGTAGTACAATAAGGTCTGAGCTTTGCAGGTCATTTCCAACCAATAAATTAAATTCCAAATAAAATTGGTGTGGGCATCATGGTAGCCGAATGGTTAGCACATTTGCCTTTTAGCGCTGAGGATCCAGGTTCAAATCCCAATCTGTGTGGAATTTGTGTTCTTCCCTATTGTAATTCTCTTTGGTGCTCCGATTTTGACCACCACTTAGCACTGGGGATGCAGGATGGTGTTCCCATGTCTTACCCATGTTTGTGTGGCACTTTCTCCATTTTTCCCCAGTTCCCAGCTGGATACATCTACCCAGGCCTGGAACCCACCCACCCACCCACCCACCAACACCCTACACACCCCAATCCCTGTTTCCATGTGGCGCTTTTAATGGTGTGTCTACTCATAGTTGACAAACATAAACTCAAAGTAAATTGGCTGCCCCTAATTGCTCCATATAGTGTGTATGTCTGTTTAAGTGTGTACACAGTGACGGATTAGTGCCATGTCCTGTATACATCAGTCCAGCACCTGGAACCCACCCACCCGCCCACCTTACACTCCACCCACACCACTCCAAAGCAATGGATCAAGCGGAAAATAATACGATGAGATTAAATTGTTGGTTTTGATATAGTGTACATTAAATGATAGTCTAATAACTTACTGAAGCCAATTTTCTTACTTTCACTTTTTCTTACTATTACGGTATCTTTTGTCTAAAAGCAGTGCTTTTGGGTGTCAATAACGTACCATGAACCAACGTACTAGAACGTCGTGGAGACGGTTAAGCTCCACTTTAAAGTTATACCATTAAGACCTGTCCTGGATACATCTACCCAGTGCCTGGAACCCACCCACACCCCACATACCCCACACCCTACACACCCCAATCCCTGTTTCCATGTGGCGCATTCAATGGTGTGTCTCCCTCCCAGTTGACAAACATAAATTCAAAGTAAATCGGCTGCCCCTAATTGCCCCATTAAGTGTGTATGTCTGTGTAAGTGTGTACACAGTGACGGATTAGTGCCCTGTCCTGTATACATCTGCCCAGCACCTGAAACCCACCCACACCCCACCCACACCCCCACACCCCACTCCAAAGCAATGGGTCAAGCGGAAACTAATAAGATGAGATTAAAATGTTGTTCTTGATATAGTGTATAATAAATGAATGTCTAATAACTTACTCAAGCCATTTTTCTCTTTTAAAACAGTTACTATTACGGTATCTTTTGTGTAAAAGCAGTGCTTTTGGATGTCCATAACGTACCATGGTATTGAGAGCTAATCTGTAGGCCCGCTGCTGGCTGCTAAAGCGTTACTGTTCTTCCTTCTTTCCAGCACGGGATCTTATAAGGAGTGATTTGGGAGGAGTTAACATACCTCCATGTTTTGCAAGTGAGGAAACTGTGAGCATTCGTTCGCAGTGTAATTTACAGAGGTTTAAATCTGCTGTCCGGTTCGGTTTCGGTCTTTCAGAGCTCAAACGTCGGCTGTGCGAGTGTGGACAGAACGCCGTGGAGACGGTTAAGCTCCACTTTAAAATGAAACCATAAAGAAGGCGTCCTCCTCGTCTGTTACTCATAGTGGAGCACCGCGGGGGACATGGCTGTGTTCGGGCAGACGGACGTGGCGCAGTATGAGCAGGTTCTCGTGTTGTTGTCGTGTGTTCTGTCGGTGCTGGGCGCTGTGATCGTTATGAGCACGTACGCAGTGTGGCCGGACCTGAGGACCACACCGAGACAGCTGCTGGTCTTCCTCTCTATAGCTGATCTCCTGTCCGCCCTCTCTTACTTTTACGGAGCCCTGAAGCTTTTTACGTCCAACACCTGGGACTGCGTCACACAGGGGGCCGTGTCCACCTTCTCCAACACCAGCTCCTTCTTCTGGACCGTGGCCATCGCCATCTATTTGTACATATTCATCGTTAAGTCCAGTCAGAGGCTGGCGGACAGCCTGCTCCCATATTTCCACCTCATCAGGTACAAAAACCTCAGAAGTGAAAATGAAATCTCTCACTCTTTCTCTTTTCAAACCCCCCCATCCATCCATCCATCCATCCAAAATCTTCTGCTTTACCCTCTACTAGGGTTGGAACGTGTGTGCCCATCCAGGAGACAACGTTTCGGGCGCTGGGCAGATACACCCAGGACAAGGCACTAATCTATCGCTGGGCACACACACAGACACACTCTATATGGGGCAATTTTAAAGAATTCAATTGACCTTCATCCATGTTTTTGGACTCTGGGAGGAAACCCCATGCCCATCCAGGGGAAAACCTTTCTGGCGCTGGGCAGATACACCCAGGACAGGGCACTAATCTATCGCTGGGCACACACACAGACACACTCTATATGGGGCAATTTTAAAGAATTCAATTGACCTTGATCCATGTTTTTGGACTCTGGGAGGAAACCCCATGCCCATCCAGGGGAGAACGTTTCGGGCAGTGGGCAGATACACCCAGGACAGGGCACACAGACACACACAAACACACTATCTGTGGGGCAATTTTAAAGAATTCAATTGACCTTGATCCATGTTTTTGGTTTGTGTGGAGGAAACCCCATGCCCATCCAGGGGAAAACATTTCTGGCGCTGGGCAGATACACCCAGGACAGGGCGTTAATCTATTCCTGGGCACGCACACACACACGCACACACAAATACACTGCAATTTGGAAAATTCAATTGACCTTGATCCATGTGTTTGGACTCTGGGAGGAAAACCCCATGCCCATCCAGGGGAGAACGTTTCGGTGTTGGGGAGATACACCCAGGACAGAGTGCCATTATATCGCTGGACACATACTCACACACTCTGTATAGGGCAATTTAGAAAATTCAATTGACCTCAATCCATGTTT
>JAFMOD010000550.1:461381-553881 GCA_019802435.1 Corydoras maculifer | reverse complement strand
TCTTATTGACCTTCAACACCTCTGCCAATGCGGAAAACTCAACCAAGCAGGACGATGTAACAAGAAAAGCGCCCTTTTATAGTACAGTTGCTGACCTGTGAAGTGATGACCAAACTGCTTTCTGCAGCAGAGGGAGAGAAATAGTGTGTGTGTGTTTGAGAGAGAGAGAGTGTGCTGGTGCTAGGGGTTTCACAGCCTCAGACTCCACCTTCTTGTTTCACCAAGTGCCTTTGAAGAATAACCAAGACTGCAGTCACATGTTTTCCGTCCCACAGAGCAAATGCACTTTATTTCTAACTCAGGGATGTGATTATTTTTGAGTTCAATTAATATTTACAGACCAAAATAGCAGATGTATTGTTCAGTTGAGATATCTTGAAATGGTAAATCACTCACATGGTTTGCTCTAAAACAAACATTTTCTATCTGTCATTATATATATATATATATATATATATATATATATATATATATATATATATATATATATATATATATATATATATATATATGAATGAAGTAGTGGTTTGCCTGTGCAGCAGTGTGTATGAGTAGCTCATAAAGAAAAGAGGTGGTTCAATTCAATGCCTTTGGTTATTTGTTTACAGAAATGCTTTCAGTACAAATGCACTGCCCGAAGTCCCTCAGCCTGTGTAAATATTTCATATTTTTAGGAATAAAATGAATACTGACTTGTATTTCACACGTTTTGTCCATTTTTTATAATAAATTTAGTGATAAATATAAAATAACATTTGATGTTAAGCATAGTAACCTTGCATTAAACACTAAATATGGTAGACTGAGTGTCTGAAACAACACCCTTTAGCAAGCCACACTGAGACTCGAGCAGCTGACAAGATTCACTCCACATTAGAGCTTAGAAGCTATTCTCAGAGAAAGCACTTTGCTGGGGATTGCAATATAGGGAAGACGGGAGGAAGTGTCTGTCTGAGATGTGTTGACCAAGCATGTGAGAGGAGTCCAAAGGCCAAGCCAGCCTCGATAATGTTATTTACTGTGTCATCGCTCTGCAGGCAGCAGCTATTGACGAGCAAGTCTCATGACTGCGCAGAGACAACGGCTCATTCAGTGTGACTGCGAACACACTGCCATTTATGGCGTCCTTAGAATGTGTATTTATTTATTTGATTGAACATCCTGCGGCTAATCTTTATAGCCCCTACCTCTGCCCTATATAAATATTCACCCCACCCCTTAATCTACACAAAATAATACACAATACTGAGAATATAGTTCAGAATAGTTAGTTACACATTAAAAAAAACTGACTAATAAATATTTATTTCAACACTGGGAAAAACACAAATAGTTCTGGTGCACTCAACTCAATCAGAATCCTTTAAAATTAATAAATCATTTTTATGTTTGTGTAATATAAGCCTCTTAATGCAGATACATCCTGCTATCTTATTAAATATAGGGTCTAGATTTTCATAAACCTTCATATATTAGAGTAATGCCTAAAGCCTAGACCTTAATCCACTTCATTTGGGGCATTACTTCTTGTAGAAATATGTCTTTTAATATTCAGACATGTCTGTTCCACTGTTCTGTGACTGCACCGCTGTTCAGTGAGACACTGAGCTGTTGACCTTGTACCATCCCGGCATCAGGATTCTTTTTTTAAACACTATTTACCGAGCACTGTAAATTCAGATGATTTTTTTTTCCATCTCAGTGGCCAGCACATAGTCTGTTCAGAGTCGCTTTCTCATTCTTTATGATACTGCAGATAAATACAGATTTAAGACTGTACCGTTTGACCAACCTCTTTTTTTTACACATCAGCTCAGCATTTGTCCCATGCACTGCAGAAATAAAAGAGTCAAGGACCTCCTGCTTAAGCTGACGAGGTACCTACAATCAATAAGATTAATGAGTTGTTCAGGGAGGAATGGGAATGAGGGAGTCTGCAATGCTGCACTGCAGGCGGCAGCCAATTTTAGTCGCACAGAGACCTCTACTGTCCACTAAATCCTGCTTCTGATACCCTTGAGCTGACTCCTAATAGATATTAAATTACTTAGTCTTTGCCCTCAGTGATTATTCCACTCCATTATAAAAGGTTTTGTACGTTACTTTGTGGTGCTCATGTGCCTGAGTTTGTCAGTATAAAGAAAGAAAATGTATAGCCAACATGTCATGTTTCACAGTTGCTTAAAAACCATTCGATTCAACAATATTAGCTAACAATATTAGGATGTGTGTGTCTGTGTGTGGGTATAAGGCATGTGTGTATAATGCGTGTATGTATTTGTGTATGTTTGTATGTATATACCTGTGTATATATGTATATAGGAATGTTATTATAGGTTGTTTCTTTTTTCCCTCTTTCTTCTTTTCCTCCTCTTTTTTTCTCCCTTGCCACACATTGGCGGAATAATTCAAAGCAATTAAATAAAAGCACAATTAACAGGAATAGGCTATAATAATCTGTAGAACTGTTCCTGTAAAAACGTAAAAGCAAACATGTTTGGTACATCAGTGCAGTCAGATTACCATTCAGATTGCGAAAACTGCCAGACATGACGGGTATAAAAAATAAAAAAGAATAAAAAAAGAACCATTAAATTAAAAGCACTACATTTATGCTATTGCAAAAACGCTGTGACAAGAACGTGATCCCTAAAGAAAAATGCAGAATCAGTGAATGAATTCAGTTCCTCAATTTACTAAGATTTTTTGCATTTTTATTATAATGATTGTTATTATTTGATTATAGTTAAACATCATTCCTTAATCCTAAATCAGTCATTAACAAATTAAAGTACTATCTGTCTTTAACAGTCATGATATCATCCAGTGAGCTCGATTCCAGCGGTCTCGTTCTTTTTCACAAAAGTGTATGGGCCACCAGCCAACTTAATTCATTAACTCTGCAGCAGAGGACCAGGCCTAAACCACAGAGGGAAAATCCATTACCACAAGCCTTTTATTCAGATCACAGACTGTTGATTATGCAGTGACGCCTTCTTGAGCTGAAGCCATAGAGTTCCCTGAAGGTGAAAGGGAACACTGTTTTCTGTGAGAATTACTAATAAAAAAGAAAACGTTATTAAAGAGACTTTTAAACAACTAGAGTTAATCCCAATTCAATAGTGCTAAAACTGGCAGCAGGTTTAGTACCGCAGTGAAATATCTTTCCTTTAAAGAATTAATTACACTATAATTTCGTTCAAAGGTACGAACCCCCGGTTAGTGGTGCAGCTGTTCATTTTCCATTATGTGGTTCAGAACATTTGGCATACAGGTCGAGTCATTGAATCCTTAAATGCACTCAAAGCTTAACTCATCATTTACTCTTAAACAGCCCAATGGTTCAGACTCTCAGCCTTCTTAAGTACTGAGCTTGCCATTATCCAGAAGAACAAAACTTATTCCCTCATGAGTTCAATAGAATTCCTTAAAAAAAAATTTGTATTTAAAAAAAAACATGAAAAGCTTTCTCTGTACATGTTTTTATTATTTTACTTTACTTATATTCAGTAGCTTCATGTACAGGCAGCACAGTGGCTTAGTGGTTAGCATGTTTGGCTCTCAGCACTAGGGATTCCCGGTTCGAATCCCCATCTGGGTGGAGTTTCCATGTTCTCCCCGCGTGGGTTTCCTCCGGGTCCTCCGGTTTCCTCCCACAGTCCAAAAACATAGATCAAGTTAATTGAATTCTCGAAATTGCACCATATAGAGTGTGTCTGTGTAAGTGAATGTGTGCCCAGCGATGGATTGGTGCCCTGTCCTGGGTCTATCTGCCCAGCGCCTGAGACGTTCTCCCCTGGATGGGCATGGGGAACCCCACCGCGACCCTAATAGAGGATAAGCGGGAGATAATGAATGAATGAATGAAAAGCTTTCTCTGTACATGTTTTTATTATTTTACTTTAATTATATTTATAGTGGTTAGCACGTTTGCCTCTAGCACTATGGATTCCCGGTTCGAATCCGCATCTGGGTGGAGTTTCCATGTTCTCCCCGTGTCCGCGTGGGTTTCCTCCGGGTTCTCCGGGTGTGTGTATGTGTGCGTGTCTGTGTGAGTGTGTGCCCAGCGATAGATTGGCGCCCTGTCCTGGGTGTATCTGCCCAGCGCCCAAAATTTTCTCCCCTGGATGGGCCCTGGATCCGCGACCCTAATAAAGAACAAAGCGGAAGATAATGAATGGATGGATGAATGAATGAGCTTCATGTACACTGATGTAGGCTGTGTGGTTTTAGAGCAAGTTCTAAATTAACGAAGCTGGAAGGTGGTTCTCTCAGTAGGAAATCTACTATATGGTACATTTTGTTAGGATTATAAAAGTAACTAGGCGGCAAGGTAGCTTAGTGGTTAGCACGTTCGCCTCTCAGCAATATGGATTCCCGGTTCTTATCCCAATCTGGGTGGAGTTTCAATGTTCTCCCCGTGTCTGTGTGGGTTTCCTCCGGGTTCACCGGTTTCCTCCCACAGTCTAAAAACATGGAACAAGGTCAATTGAATTCTCCAAATTGCCCCATATACTGTAGTGTGTTTGTGTGAGTGAGTGTGTGCCCAGCGATAGATTGGCGCCCTGCCCTGGGTTTATCTGCCCAGTGCCCGAAGTGTTCTCCCCTGGATGGGCATGGGGAACCCCCCCTTCTGTGACTCTAGTAGAGGATAAAGCGGAAGATGATGGATTATCAAAGTAACACAAGTATCAAAATAGGACTAAGTGCATGTTTAAGTTGCTGCCTTATGTAACATTTCATCTTTTTTCCTCAATGTACAATTCAGGTTGATTTGATCTGTTTTTTTATCCCCAGATGCTGCATTGATGTCTAAATCAATGAAGCATCTTTTAACAATAAATGATCCAAAGGAAATTCTAACTAATAGAAATACTGATGTTTTAGTGCACAAATATGTCTCGTGAGTGTATAGCAAATAATACATTCTTAGGTTTTCATTTGTGTCTGCGTTTTTACAAATAATTTAATAAGCAGTTACTGCTGAATAAGCAGAAAATACGCACTAAATATAAAGCTGATCCTGCTGCTTCAGGATACTCCTGTTATTCATAATGCACAATATAAAAAGTTTTTCTTACCAGCTCATGACATTGAGTAATTATTCTATTACACTTCACAAGAATTCTCTACATTGTTTTTTGTTAAATAAGAGTGGAAGGTCATACAGCTTCTGTAGAGAGAAGATAGTGAGCTTTAGTGATCTGGTTGCCGTTTTTGTGAAAGTATTAATAAAATAGGTCAATAGGTAGGTTATGTTAATTAAGTATTTAGTCTTTTGGTGAAAGCCATTTATTATTTGACACATAAGGGTCAGCGGAAGGACGAGATTAATCAACTGTTGCAAACTGTGAAATATTGAGTGTCCTTTTAACAGTATGTTTTTTTTATAACTGTATACAGTACCAGTCAAAAGTTTGGATACACCACCTTTTTTGCTCCAATTATTGTTCAAGTGTTTTCAACAGTCTCCACTTATCATATAGATCATAATGTAATGTACTTTTGTCACATACAGCTATCTGCTTAAATACACAAATATTAGTACTGGTCTCTTTAATTTAATTAAATTATTTAAATATTAATAATTAATTAACAAAAAAAAACACTGAAAACACCCAGTAAAAATGAAATCTTAAATTGTTGGAAAATCTTAACGTGTAAAAAATCTTTTTGATGATTTGTAAGTAAGATAATGTGATGGCAGCACGGTGGCTTAGTGGTTAGCATGTTCGCCTCTCAGCACTAGGGATTCCCGATTCAAATCCCAATCTGTGTCCGCGTGGGTTTCCTCCGGGTCCTCCCACAGTCCAAAAACATGGATCAAGTCAAAAGAGTTCTCCAAATTGCCCCATATAGAGTGTGTTTGTGTGAGTGAGTGTGCCCAGTGATAGATTGGTGCCCCGTCCTGGGTCTATCTGCCCAGCGCCAGAAACGTTCTCCCCTGGATGGGCATGATGAACCCTCCCGCGACCCTAATAGAGGATAAAGCGGAAGATAATGAATGGATGGATAAATAATCTGGTTTCTAGAACAAAAAGTTACTCACTATGTTGTCAGATAATTCGATTCATGTACATTTCATTTTTCTTCTTCTTTTTTTTACAGTTACACGTCCTGTAAAGATGGACTTTGTAGTTCTACATTTGCAGACTGTAGTCCATCTGTTTGTGTTCTACAGTACATACTGTGTATGTCCCCTTTACTCTGTTCTAATGGTCAGAACCCCATTAGCAGCACCACAGAGCAGGGATTATGTGGTTGGTGTATTATTCCTATCCCAGCAGTGTCACTGAGGTATTTAAATGAAACTACACTAAACCCCCCCCCCCACTGCATCAGTGTCACTGCAGAACTGACAATAAACAATCCACCACCCAAATAATGCCTGTTCTGTGATGATCCTGACCAACAGAGAACAGAGAAGTGGAGGAAGTAAACAATGGAACAAGAAGATGGTGTGTCCAAACTCTAGACTGGTACTGTATATAAATTAAATTAATTTAGCTTTTTTTTGTTATTTTAGGATATAACATGATTTCCTAATTGCAAGCGTTTTTCCTTTTAAGTGCTGTATGTCAGTCATAATTATTGTCATTATGAAAGATTTGTTTTACTTTAAGAAATTAAATTGGACTGTGTTCACTCATAATGTACTTGTATCACATATCTTGTATCTGCTTCACTATTAAATACTTAAAAATTGGTACTGGTATTATAATAATTATTTTAGTTAACTAAAAGCATTGAAATCTTAACATGTTAGAAAATCTTAAAGTGTAAAATATCTTTTTCATTCATTCATTATTTTCCACCTAATCCTCTATTAGGGTCGAGGTGGGGTTCCCCATGCCCATCCAGGGGAGAACGTCTCGGGCCCTGGGCAGATAGACCCAGGACAGGGTGCCAATCCATCGCTGGGCACACACTCACTCACACAGACACACTCTATATGGGGCAATTGACTTGATCCATGTTTTTAGACTGTTGAAGGAAACCGGAGAACCCCGGAGGAAACCCACGCGGACAACATGGAAACTCCCCAGATGGGGATTCGAACCGGGAATCCCTAGTGCTGAGAGGCGAACATGCTAACCACTAAGCCACTGTGCTGCCTGTAAGAAATCTTGTTTTTTGACAATTTGTAAGTAAGATGAATAATCTGGTTTCTAGAACAAAAAGTTACTTGCAAAGTTGTTGGATAATTTCACTCGATTCATGAACTTTTTTTCTTGATTTGTGTTTATTTTTATTTACTTATTATTTACTTTATTTTATTCTGCAGTGTCGTGCATGCAAACTGTAACTGCCTACTTGAGCAGTTTATATTTTAGTTGTTTTAAAGTTTGTAAAACTGAATTTTATATTTCCTGTTCCTTTAAGAACATTGACAACGTTCATTTTCAAGGTTATACTGTTAATTTCCAAGGTTACAAGGCTATAAAGTTTCCAAAGTTAGAATTATGGGTTATCTTTCAATCTATATTTTAGTATTAAACCCCTCTTTAACTGTAATTTTTAACTATATTACTATGATTGAAAGCAGGTAACAGCTTCTTTAACGATTGTGCACATACACTACAATGCTTGTGTTATTATTCCCAGTATTTTTGTTCTATCTTTAAATATGTGACCTTACATTTGTTTGATCTTTTACTAGTTGCTGAACACTATGTACTGTAGGGGGAGCCAGTGTGCTATTAAACAACACTATTTCATTTTGCTGCAGGATAACTTCTCACAGGTTAGCCCAACCCTCTTCACCTTCCAAAGGAAAGGAAGTGCCCTGTGCTTGACCCCTATTGCTGCCAAGTACATGCTGCTACAGCGAACAAAGCCCGGTGGAACCTGACACAAACCTCAAAACCCGTTCCAAATAGCCTTCGATGCTTCCTTTTTTACCCTGTCAAATAGGAAGTGTATTTGTTGCTTACATGCTCCACCTGTCTGTCTGAGCACGTTCTGCTTTCCTAGGGCAAAATTATGATTTAATTACAGAGGGAACAGTGCCAAAGTTTTTGTATTTGTTTCTAGGTCTTCACTCACAGCCCAAAACATGGAGTCAAGGTAAATTGGCTGCTGTAAATTGCCCCATATAGTGTGTGTGAGCGTGTGCCCAGTAATAGATCTGTGCCCTGTCCTGGGTGTATCTGCCCAGCGCCCAAAGCATTGCCCTGTATGTGCGTGGGGAACCCCCCGACTCTAGTTGAGGATAAAGCAGAAGATAACGGATGGATGTAAATAATTATATTAAAAAAGGGTCACTTAATCCTCATCCTGCTGCACTGTTTTAAAATTGCAGTAATGACGGAAATGTCAGACATCAAGCAATCTAAGTTTCTTTAATAATGTAAATAATTATACAATTAGTAGATATATTTGTCCAAATGCCTTTATCACCGATCTCTGTACAAAACTGTCATAAATGGCAAGCACTGGGGGCAATGTCCAAAGTGCAGTAATAGAAATTGCTGTTGTTTTTCTTTTGTTCAGCTCTTTATACGAGGCATTAATTATTATTAATATAAAGCATAATGGAAATAAAAAATGTGGAGTTGGAGGAAAGAAAAGGGGTAAGTTACAGCTGGTTGGTGATTGTATTTTTACTCAGGGTAAATTATATGTAAATTGTGTTAAATCAAATCCATGTTGACTAGTATGTTATAATATATAATATAATATAAAGACTTATTTATATTATACATAAGATAAGTCTATTAATTTTAGTGATTTGTCAGAACTTAAACTTCTTTATCTACCAATATGTAAACCAACCCCTTTTTTTTTTGTTGCAGAAACTCACTGTTGTGTTGGCGTTTGCGACTCTGATCTCTGCATTTGGCTCATCTTTTCAGTATGGCTACAACGTGGCTGTTATCAACTCCCCTGCACCGGTACTGACTATGAGCACTGATTTTTATAGCTCCTGTATTTGGTATAAATTTACTGTTCAACTAACAAATCCGTATGCAAAATGACTTTCAGGACATGCAGGAGTTTTATACCCGTGTGTATGAAAGTCGTAACACGACTGTGACACCCAGCATGTTAACGCTGTTGTGGTCTTTGACCGTGTCCATGTACCCACTCGGGGGATTCTTTGGTTCACTTATGGTGGCACCGCTGGTGAACAATCTTGGAAGGTAACTGGATGATTTAATAGATACATAAGGATAATAAGGGTGGCACGGTGGCTTAGTGGTTAGCAAGTTCACCTCCCGGTTCGAATCCCTATCTGGGTGGAGTTCCCATGTTCTCCCTGTGTCCGTGTGGGTTTTCTCCTGGTTTTCCGGTTTCCTCCCTGTTTTTTTTTTGAATTCTCCAAATTGCCCCATAAAGAGTGTGTATGTGTGCTTGTCTGTGTGAGTGAGTGTGTGCCCAGCGATAGATTGGCGCCCTGTCCAGGGTGTTTCTGTGTTCCAGCGCTCCAGACGTCCTCCCCTGGATGGGCATGGGGAACTCCCCCGCGACCCTAATAGATAATGGATGGATGGATAAAGATAATATCATTAGGTTCAGAATGTACTTCTCAGTATCCTAGGTCAGTTAAAGGTGCACTTCTAAAATTAGGGTTAGAAAGTGGTACCAGGCATGTTGTGTGGTGTTTGGTTGTTCTTCCACTGTGTTTCTTTACGTTTCCCCCATCATTAAGTAAGGAAGGATTACATGTAAATTTCACACACAGCTACTGAGATAATATTGTTTCTTTTTTTTAAATTGTTTCTCATCATCACCATTTACAATCATGGCCATTTTTATTAACTTTCAAAATAAGGGTTGTTCGCCTATCAGCTCTGGGGATCCAGGTTCGAATTTCAACCATGTTGTCCCAGTGTCTGGTTGGATTTGCTCTAAATTGCCTCTATATTTTGTGTGTGTGTGTGTGTGTGTGTGTGTGTGTGTGTCTGTGTATGTGAGTGTGTGCCCAGTGATGGATTGGCACCCTGTCTTGGATGTATCTGCCCAGAGTTAAAATGTTCTCCACTGGATGAACATGGGGAACAAAACATTTACATTTGTATTGCAGAATTAATACAAACACCTATTCCTTTTGCATGCTGCTATACTTTATGCTGCTGTGGACAATCTAGAACCGATGACAGCATCACCTATATTTTCAAGAAGCCATGATACCGAGGTTCACAATTACAAATTACAACCTTGAAAGTAAACAACTTCTGAATGTGCTGTTTTTTCATTCATTTCTTCATTATCTTCTACTTAATCATCTATCAGGGTCGGGGAGTAGACCGGGGTAGAAACATTCTCCCCATGCCCATCCAGGGGAGAATGTATCGGGCACTGCGCGGATACACCCAGGACAGGGCGCCTGTCTATTGCTGGGCACACTCACTCACACAGACTCAAACTATATGGGGCAATTTAGAGCATTCATTTTACCTTTAATCCATGTTTTTGGTCTGTTGGAGAAAACCGGGAGAACCTGAAGGAAACCTATGCGGACTCGGGGAAAACATGGAAACTCCATCCAGATTAGGATTCAAACCAGGAATCCCCGGCACTGAGAGGCGAACATGCAAACCACTAAGTCACCATGTTGCCCATTTTTTATATTGTCTATTAATTTATATAATTTGAATAAAATGTATGTTTTAAGTGTAACTTTAATAGGTATGACCTCACACAAAGTAAAACACTGCAGCTGCAAAAAATCTCTTTCATTTTCTCTGCTATCTGAAGTAAACAGTAAAATGAAATCAAATAAAACTTCAAAATTCAAACATCTAACAAACATTTGTTAATAGGAAAGGTACTCTGCTGTTCAACAACATATTCTCGATTTGCCCTGCACTGATGATGGGAATCAGTGAGGTTCTGGGCTCATTTGAGATCATTATTCTGGCCCGCATCATAGTGGGCATCTGTGCTGGTTCGTAGATTGGCTTATACTATGCATGTTGGTGTTTTTAATCATTGGTTTAATATATTTTGCTCCTCTCATCTCAGGACTATCCTCCAATGTGGTACCAATGTACCTGGGTGAGCTGGCTCCTAAGAACCTAAGAGGAGCTATTGGAATCGTTCCACAACTTTTCATCACTATAGGGATACTTGCTGCACAGGTGCTCGGCATCCGGAACATTCTGGGCAACTCAAGGGGTAACTATAGAAAGCAGTTAATGTTTATTGGCTAAATAAGTGGGTAACGTGGAAGCAACGAATAAGACCCGGAAACAGGATTTTAGAAGCTCAGGAGTGGACTTCATTAACACTTTATTATGACATATATTTAATATAGAATGCTGGCTGGTGGAAATGCCATGCATGGCATTACATATTACAATACCTAAACAAATGTGTTCTTTACTTTTAAGCTACTTTTTTAAGACACACACAACCACAATCTATATGGGGCAATTTGAAGAATTCAATCGACCTTGATCCATTTTTTGGACGAAAGCGGAGAACCCATGTGAAACCCACGCGGACACGGGGAGAACATGGAAACTCCACCCAGGTTGGGATTCAAACCGGGGATCCCTAGCGCTGAGAGGAGAACATGCTAACCACTAAGCCACCGTGCCCAGCAGAGTCATTTTTTAGGAAAATAAATACGGTAACACTTAGAAGCACTTACATTTTATGTATAATTCTGTGGTAATAAAACATTTCTTAATTGTAAGTTGAACTTTACGAAGTGAAAAGATACCAAATGTTCCTTTATAATATTGCTTAAAATATATATTTTGTATATATATTGCATGGAAATGGATGAATGTATTGGACTGTATATCTGTTAAAAAGCAACAGAAACGAACATTGTTACTGTTTAAAGCAACAGCTAATACATAAAGATAAGATCACTGTAAAATAGAATCGTGTCAGCAATATAATATGGCAACAGTTTTCATGGTGTAAAATAACACTTGGTCTCATTTTACAAAGTAGCCAGTAACTTAAGGGTCTTTTATTAAATCCTTCTGATAAACACTTAATAAGAGCCCACTGCTTTAGTTGCATAAGCCATATTTCACAAATAATCGGATTTACTAAAATCAATATAAAGTGAATTGAATTTAGAACATTTTATATCGTTCCTTTGACATTTACACAGCTGCTATAGCTATAGGCCAGTATTATCTTGCTCGCTCGCCAGACTCTCAGGGTGTAGAGGTCATTTAATCGTTTGAAGATTGCGTTGATATTAACCTCTTATCTCATTATTTTTCCTAATCCTATACTAGGGACTAGGGTCGCCAGGGGGATCCCCACACCTATCCAGGGGAGAATGTGTTAGGCGTGAGGCAGATACAACAAGGACCGGGTGCCAATCCAACATTGGGCACACACACTATAACTATTACAACATTGGGCGCACACACACATACACTATAAAGGGGCAATTTAGTCCAGTCAATCTTCCTTAAACCAATGTTTTAATCCAGGGAATCCAGAGTAAATCCACCCAGATTGGTATGCATATTTAATATTTTATGGGCAGATACACCCAGGACAGGGCACCAAACTATCGCTAGGCCCACACACTCACACACACACACACACTATGGACCAATTCAAAGCATTCAATTTACCTTGAATCTATGTTTTTTGGATTCTGGGATGAAACCAGGGAACCCAGAGAATACCCACAGAGACAGCATGCACACTCCACCCAGATTGATATACATATTTAATATTTATGCAGTTTAATTTATTTACTTATTTTCTTGCATATAGTGGGAACAGGGCAGCATGGTGGCTAGTGGTTAGCATGTTCTCCTCTCAGCGCTAGGGATTTCCAGTTCGAATCCCAATTTGGGTGGAGTTTCCATGTTCTCCCCGTGTCCGCGTGGGTTTCCTTCGGGTTCTCCAGTTTCCTCCAATGTGGTACCAATGTACCTGGGTGAGCTGGCTCCTAAGAACCTAAGAGGAGCAATTGGAATCGTTCCACAAATTTTCATCACTATAGGGATTCTGGCTGCACGGGTGCTCGGCATCCGGAACATTCTGGGCAACTCAAGGGGTAACTATAGAAAGCAGTTAATATTTATTGGCTAAATAAGTGGGTAACGAGGAAGCAACGAATAAGACCCGGAAACAGGATTTTAGAAGCTCAGGAGTGGACTTCATTAACACTGTATTATGACATATATTTAATATAGAATGCTGGCTGGTGGAAATGCCATGCATGGCATTACATATTACAATACCTAAACAAATGTGTTCTTTACTTTTTTAAGCCATGTTATATACTTTTCCCTGAAAGAACAATTAAAAAAACCTGTTTGATGGTACATAGACTAATAATATGGACTGTAACATTTCTATCATTACAAAATGTGACTGAACCCTATGTAACTTGCTTTGGCATTAAGTAACTTGGCGTTGGTGGCGCGAGGGCATGATGGGACGGAGCATTCCAGTTCGAATCCCAATCTGGGTGGAGTTTCCATGTTCTTTCCATGTCTGCGCGGGTTCTTCAGTTTCCCCCCACAGTCCAAAGCCATGGATCAAGGTCAATTGAATTCTCCAAATTGCCCCATATAGACTGTGAATGTAAGTGAGTGTGTGCCCAGAAATAGATTGGCACTCTGTCATGGGTGTATCTGCCCAGCGCCCAAAATGTTCTCCCCTAGATGGGCATAGAACCCCCCCTCCCCACACACACACACACACACGACCCTAATAATAAAAAGACAAATCACAAAACTCACGTTGTCGGTTTCTCCTTTGTGCAGACTGGCCTATCCTGCTGGCTCTCACTGCTATTCCTGCTGTCCTTGAATTGCTTCTCCTGCCTTTCTTCCCCGAAAGTCCTCGCTACACACTCATCCAGCGGGGTGATGAGAAAAATGCCAGGAAAGGTACAAATAAATGTTTTATACAGATATGGGATAATTCAAATTTTTTTTTTTTTTTGTCATTTTTGTCATAATCATCCCTTCTACTATCACGTAATATGTTATCATCTGATTAACATGGTGGCTGATTTTCTTATGAATTTTCTTGTGAACACACACCTATTGTATAAACATCTTACATTTTAGAGCAACACACATCCTCTGTATGCTTTGTTAATCTGCCCCTCAGCACTGCAGCTTCTGAGAGGATGGGAGAATGTAGATGATGAGCTGAGAGAGATGCGGCTGGAGGAGCATTCAGAACGAGCTGAGGGGCAGCTTTCGATGTTCAAACTCATCACCTTTCGTTCCCTGCGCTGGCAGCTGCTGTCTATCATCATCATAAACATGGGCCAGCAGCTTTCAGGAGTAAATGCTGTAAGCTATGCCACACTGCTTCCAAACCATTTTTATCACCTCATTACTAATCTGTAATTGTGTGTTTTTATTGTTAGGTAATGTGCGTATGCTGGAAATGTTCAGAGTGCTTTTATACAAATCTGGCACATTCAGCCATTTGTTTACACAAACTAATGAGGATTATTCTGATAAGAAATTTAAATTGTATTTAGGTGGTTGATTAATAATCCACTTTTATTATTATTGGTTAGAACGGTCGCTAGTTCCCATGTTCTCCCTGTGTCCACATGGGTTTCCTCCAGGTTCTCCGGTTTTCTCCCACAGTCCAAAAACATGGATCAAGGTCAAACTGAATTCTCCAAATTACCCCATATAGAGTGTGTTTATGTGTAGGTGTCTGTGTGAGTGAATGTGTGCCAAGTGATAGATCTGCCCAGTGCCCAAAACTTTCTTCCCTGGATGGGCATGAGAAACACCTCCCCCCCCCCCCGTCTGAAATTATAATGTTGTGTAATCGAGAGTAGGCAAAGCTAGGAATCCCTATAAATGATGTGATTAGAGACAAGAAATAAAAAAGAATCATGGATATAACACCCCCCCCCCCCCCCCCCCCCCCCCCCCCCCCCCCCCCCCCCCCCCCCCCCCCCCCCCCCCCCCCCCCCCCCCCCCCCCCCCCCCCCCCCCCCCCCCCCCTTGTGTAATCGAGAGTAGGCAAAGCTAGGAATCCCTATAAATGATGTGATTAGAGACAAGAAATAAAAAAGAATCATGGATATAACAATTATTTAATAAAAATCAACTAAATGTTTAATGGGAGCGGCACAGTGGCTTAGTGGTTAGCATGTTCTCTTCTCAGCACTAGGGATTTTCAGTTCGAATCCCAATCTGGGTGGAGTTTCCATGTTCTCCCCGTGTCCGCGTGGGTTTCTTCAGGGTTCTCCGGTTTCCTCCCACAGTCCAAAAACATGGATCAAGGTCAATTGAGTTCTCCAAATTGCCCCATATAGAGTGTGTTTGTGTGAGTGAGTGTGTGCCCAGCGATAGATTGGCGCCCTGTCCTGGGTGTATCTGCCCAGCGTCCGAAATGTTCTCCCCTGAATGGGCATGGGGAACCCTCCTACCCCGACCCTAGTAGAGTATAAAAATGGAAGATAATGGATGGATGGATGAATAAATGTTTAATGGTAAAATACCAGAAATAATCATTAAAAGCACTTAGATCTATAATAATTTACTATTCTCATTGGTTTGACTGATGATTGGTTCACTTAGTCCTACAAGATATAAGTAAATGTGCCTTTATATTCATAAACATTCGGTTGTTATAATAAGGAGGAATTTATTGACCCTCTGTCCTTAGATATATTACTATGCTGACAGCATCTTTGGGTCAGCAGGAGTGAAGGAGAACCATGTTCAGTATGTGACTGTCGGTACTGGATCTGTGAATGTCCTTATGACAGTTGCCGCAGTAAGTGTTTTATTGTTTTATTGCTTTTTATTGTTTATTTGGCTTTTTTTGTTGTTATGATTTTGTTTATAGTTGTGTGTATGCCATTATGCCAGATTGTGTGTTTATGCCATTGTGTAGGTGTTTATAGTCGAAGCCTCTGGCAGAAAGCTGCTGCTGCTGATTGGATTCGGAATCTGCTGTGCAGCCTGCGTGATGCTAACTGTAGCTCTCAGCCTGCAGGTACAGCTTGTAATATTAATCCCCTTATATTTCTATACTTATAAGTCAGATTCATTTTATTCTTCCCAGTAAATCCTTTCAGACTTACAGTACACATATAACTAAAAATAAAATAAAATAGGAATTTAAAGATGTCATAAAGTTTATGTATGTGTAGGGTTTAAAGAGAACCAGCAAATATTTAGGATAGTTAACAAGCTGCGCATTTAGTTGTTTGTCTGGACAGTATGTGTGGGTTAAAAACCATAGTAATCTTCTGTTGGACCCCACAGGAGACTCTCCACTGGATGCCTTATGTCAGCATTGCCTGCGTCATTATTTATGTCATCGGCCATGCCATAGGTCCAAGTAAGTGCCGTCATCTAATTCACATGGTCAGGATTCGAAGATTTAAAGAGGTTCTTTTAAACGCTGCTGACATAATGTAGACTACATGACTACATAATCCATCCATTATCTTCCACTTTATCCTCTACTAGGCTCGGGGGGGGGGGGGTTCCCCATGCCCATTCAGGGGAGAAAGTTTCGGGCATAGGACAGATACACCCAGGACAGGGCGCCAATCTATCGCTGGGCACACACTCACTCACACAAACACACTCTATATGGGGAAATTTGGAGATTTCAATTGACCCTGAGCCATGTTTTTGGACTGTGGGAGGAAACCAGAGAACCCGGAGGAAACCTACGCGGACACAGGGAGGACATGGAAACGCCACCCAGATTGGGATTAGAACCGGGAATCCCTAGCGCTGAGAGAAGAACATGCTAACCACTAAGCCACCGTGCCACCCTTATAGACATATTCCATCCATCCATTATCTTCCGCTTTATCCTCTATTAGGGTCATGGGGGGTTACCCAAGCCCATCCAGGGGAAAACGTTTCGGGCGCTGTGCAGATACAACCAGGACAGGGCACCAATCTATCACTGGGCACACACTCACTCACACAAATACACTCTATATGGGGCAATTTGGAGAATTCAATTGACCCTGATCCATGTTTTTGGACTGTGGGAGGAAACCGGAGAACCTGGAGAAAACCCACGCAGACACGGGGAGAACATGGAAACGCCACCCAGAGTGGGATTCGAACCAGGAATCCCTAGCGCTGATAGGAGAACATGCTAACCATTAAGCCACCGTGCCGCCCTTGTAGACACAATGTAAACTAAAATATTTAGATTTTCTGTGATTCTTTTAAAG
Organism: Corydoras maculifer; assembly: GCA_019802435.1. NCBI lineage: Eukaryota > Metazoa > Chordata > Actinopteri > Siluriformes > Callichthyidae > Corydoras > Corydoras maculifer. The sequence goes on along the minus strand of JAFMOD010000550.1, from coordinate 536,759 downwards.
TGTTAATTGCTGCTTTTTTTTACACAAGAGCTGCCTAATGCACCCTGCGTGTAAGTAAAAATATGTTTTTGGTGTTTCCTCATACAGGTCCAATACCAACAGTGATTACCACTGAAATATTCCGGCAGTCCTCCAGACCAGCAGCTTTCATGGTGGCCGGCTCTGTACACTGGCTCTCAAACTTCACCGTTGGCCTGGTGTTTCCCTTTTTAGAGGTCAGAATTCAGGCTAAACAACCTGTTATTATCAGTTTTAATTCTTACCCTAAAGAATTTACATTTCTATGTGTAAGTTTATTACAAGTCTTTTTGTTATATTATTTGGAGACTCAAAAAAAAAAAACATGCTCATTGTTTTATTTTTTATTTGAATTTGTATATTACATTTACATTTAGTCATTTCACAGACACTTTATCCAAAGCCACTTACAAGTGAAAAAACAACAGGGGTCAGTAAGTTACCGAGGCTCCATCTGAAGTGCAGTATAAACAATCAGGATTATTTACGCCATGATTTTTTCCAATCCCTTTTTTTAAAGTTATTTTCTAACAAAGCAAAATATCTATCACTATGGTATTTGATACTTAAATAGTAGTTTTAGTTTTACTATTAACTATACTAACCATTTCTCACCTTACCAAAGCCATCTCTAACAAATCTCTGTTGTGTAACAAAAACAGAAAATACATCTATTACATTTACATTTGGTCATTTGGTCATTTAGCAGACGCTTTTATCCAAAGCGACTTACAAGGTGAGCACAGGGTTAATCACAACATCCCTGGAGCAATGAGGGTTAAGGGTCTTGCTCAAGGACCCACATTGGTAACTTCAGTGGACCTGGGTTTCGAACCTTTCAGATTGATAACCCAACTTTCAGATTGATAACCAATGCCCTGACCACTAAGCTACCACTCCCGCTCGTATATGGATGTTCTATGGTTCTGTTTACATGTACAGGTCACGTGTCATACAGTTTACCTCACAGTGGTACATCACCCAAAATAAGACGGTAGACAGGATACAGATGGATTAAAAATCTGTCACATTTAATCAGAGCAGACAACCACAGTCCTATAGCCCTACACTGGGTTTGATGTTTTATTTTGTGATGTAATTAAAATGATTGTTGTAATAATGCACGGCTTTTATTGCTAGTGTCTTGCTTGTCCCTAGAATTGTTACAAAGCAGCCAGTGAAACTGATTTAATGAGTAAAACCATATTTCTGACAATCTTCATATGTGCTTGCAGAAAGGACTGGGTGCTTACAGCTTCATCATTTTCGCTTTCATCTGTCTGCTAACATTCATCTACGTTTGGGTGGTCATTCCAGAAACCAAAAACACCACCTTCCTGAATATCAGCATGCTGTTTGCTAAGAGAAACAAAGTAGACATTGTGGTGGAGAGTGAAGAGCATAAGATAAAGGAACCAACCATAACAGACCATGAAGTGCAGCTAATTACTACCTTCTGAAAACTGGCTCACCAACTGCGTATGTACATAACCTGAAATGTATTTTAAAGACATTTACTTGTCTTTTTGTATTGGCTGCCCCTTTCACTGTCAGACCTGTACAGTATCGATTTTTGTAAAAGGGTGGAGATTGTGGACTGTATGGTGATTTAAGTTCTTAGTCGTTCTGTAGGCTGTAAACAAGCTAAAATGGGTTCTGGAATTCAACCAGTTTTCCTACTTTCACTAGAACACAGGGAATGTTGACTGATAATATAGTCTATATGCCTGACCTCGTTTATTATAATAATTTTAGTATATTTTACAAAAGCACATGCTGTTCCTCCTGGTATCACGTGTATTATAAATGGCTTGCTAATTAATTTCTCAGTTAACGGCAGCAGGGCGGCACGGTGGCTTAGTGGTTTAGCACGTTCACCTCTCAGCACTAGGGATTCCCGGTTCGAATCCCCATCTGGGTGGAGTTTCAAGTCAATTGAGTTTTCCAATTTGCCCCATATAGCATGTGTCTGTGTGAGTGAGTGTGTGCCCAGCGATGGATTGGCGCCCTGTCCTGGGTCTATCTGCCCAGCGCCCGAAATGTTCTCCCCTGGATGGGCAAGGGGAACCCCCCACGACCCTAATGTGGGATAAAGCGGAAGACAATGAATGAGTGAATGAATGAATGAATGAATGAATGAGTTAAAGGCAGCCCGATTTGAACAGATAATAATATTTATAACATTTTTCTTGTTTGTTTTTCCTTTGGGTATGGATTTGACTATTACATTGTATTTTATTTTTAACAAATAGGACATTTTTGTGATGTTTACTATGAAAATAAAGTCGAATAAATTTCACTGGATATGAAATGTAGACATATATAGACTAGATGCATAACATGTATCTCCATATATTACAGATATGTTAATAATCAGGTAAATACAGACTATTTAAGGCTATTTGAGCCTCCTATTTAGAAACAGTGTATTTATAAGCACTTGTGTTTTGTCTCCAACTGCACTCCTCCATACAGACTCATGTGTGTAATGCCCCAGCTCAACACATTCCCTTTTACTTGATTTTTCTCACAGGACATCTGCTCTTTGATCTCCTGAGGGCTTAACACAAAATCCCAAACATTCACATCTGTCATGTAGCCCACAAATGCATCTGAGTCTGAGATCCCTAAAAAGCTATCTCGGTCCTTCCCCAAAACCATGTCGCCACCGGACTCAGTAGTGTAGCCTGCCTTCAAATGCCTCTCCTCCCCCTTAATGCCATTCATCCATAACTCCGCCCCACCTGTATGAGAGGCCCAGGTCAGACAGTAGTGCACCCAGTTGTTGGAATTTATGAAACAGGGCAGGTTAATGAACTCATTTCCAATCCAAAGGCCCATCTCATGCCCCATGGTGATCATGAGCTCATTGTCATTGGTGGAGGTAGAGTAAGACAGTATACTGTGTACGTGTGTAGAATGCATATTCAGGTTCATGCATACAGTGAAGGAGTTCAGTCTCATATGATGAGCCACATGCACCATAACATAACTCTCTGTCCTTTTCTCAAGGAAGTGAAGCACCAGTGGGAATATCGCCTGTGGCTCTAAATGAGACAGAGGAAAGTATTTGTTAAAATCCATTTTAGAACTTACAGCAACTAGAACATATATTATCCAATTAACTCATTCTATAGAATTATTTATTATAGCAGAAAACTTAATATATGCACACCTTTGCTGATAGACTTGGATCCCTCAGCATCTAGATAGCAAGCAAGATAACAGAGAGCATGTTAGAAAAAATAACAAACCTGAAGTGGAACATGTTCAATTAATTTAAAAATATAAATGCAAATAAGGCTCATTACAATAACAATTAATTTCACAAATGATAAAAAATGATAAAAATCTGAAAAAAAAACAATATATATACATAAATCTGCTAACTGGGGTGGCACGGTGGCTTAGTGGTTAGCACGTTCGCCTCTCAGCACTAGGGATGCCTGATTCGAATGCCTATCTGGGAGGAGTTTCCATGTTCTCCCCGTGTCTGCGTGGGTTTTCTTCGGGTTCTGCGGTTTCCTCCCACAGTCCAAAAACATGGATCAAGTCAATTGAGATCTCCAAATTGCCCAATATAGAGTTTTTATGCGTGTCTGTGTGAGTGAGTGTGTGCCCAGCGATAGATTGGTGCCCTGTCCTGGGTGTATCTGCCCAGCGCCCAAAACGTTCTCCCCTGGATGGGCATGGGGAACCCCACCGCGACCCTAAAAGAGGATAAAGCGGAAGATAATGAATGAATGAATCTGCTAAATGAATTTTTCTGATTCTGTTTAAACATTTGTGTTATTAATAAATGCCAATATTATTTCAACAAATAAATATAAATATGCTTTTAATATGCTTTCTTTTCTCATAATTTCTTCCAATTTAGTGGTTTTCAGTGCAATTCTGTTACAGAATCATTTTATCTTACAGTATCTCATTATCTTCTGCTTAATTATATTGTGGTGTGGTGGTGCCCCATGCCCATCCAGGGGAGACTGTGGGCAGAATAAGGTGCCAACCCACTGGTCACACACACATGCACACATTAAATGGGGCAATTTGGAGCAACCTAATCAGCTTGAAAAAATTTTTGAGTGTGGGAGGAAAACAAAAAACCTAGAGAATTCCCACAAAGATCAACAAAGGGAGAACATGGGAGAACCCAAACCCCCAGAGGGACATGCTAACCCCTACACCAGTGTTAAATACCAAGGAATGCAGCCTGAAAAGTTTTTGAAGTAACAAAAAAAGTATAGTAAGTAATACCTGAGTTTATATGTTTGCCAAGAGAAGTAATCATACTTTCGATGTTCAAAAGCTTTGCCTCAATCTCTTCTTGCCTACAAAATGCTAACAGAACATCAAGCATGTAACATGAAGCAACAGAATTGTTTGAATACTTATCTTATACAAGCAGCTGCAATACAAATACGTGTACATACTTCCTTTGCCCAGACGAGGAAGAAAAGATGACTCCACGACTCGGTCATTGAGAGGCTGTGCCATCCGGTAGTCATTCCACAGAGTCTTGTTATCAACATCCATCAGAGTGCTCTCCAGTTTTCTGATCTGCGAATGGCAGCCATTCATTATTCATCTCTCTCTCTCTCCCTCTCTCTCTCTCTCTCTCCCTTTATATATATATATATATATATATATATATATATATATATATATATATATATATATATATACACACACACATACATATGGTCCCATGTTCTCCATGTGTCTGCATTGGTTTTTTCTGTGCTCTTCGGTTTCCTCCCACAGTTTCAAAACACGGGTTCAAGGTGAACTGGCTGCTCTAAATTGTCCTTATATACCTTGTATGATCTAAATTGCCCTTATATAGTGTGGATATATATGGATTGGCGTGCTCTCCTGGGTGTATCTGTCTGGATAACCTTCTCCCCTGGATGAATAGGGAACCCCCGAGCGATAAAGATGGATGAAGAGGGAACCCCCGAACGATATATATATATATATATATATATATATATATATNTATATATATATATATATATATATATATATATATATATATATATATATACAGATTACATATACATTCATATTTTAATGTTGAGTAAAGTGTTTATAAATCTCCATTTTAAATCTCTTTGCGAGCTTTAACTAAATCAATGCTTAATGGTTGGCTATGTAAAGTAAAAGTGGAGGGCATGTGTTTGCACAAATTGAAGAGGAGAATGCCTGTGGCAATACTAATTAAAGCAGTGACCTACAACAGACTGTCACTCCTTTTACTGACTAACACTTACTGAGAGGATCAATGTTACCATTACTCAAAATCTGCCCACTACATAGATTGTTTCCTGCTAGATTCGCTTTTGAGAACATTAATTTATCGATAATCATTTGTGATTTTTTTTATATTATTAACTATCCATCCAATGCCTTTAACTTATTCTTATACTAGGGTCACGGGTGGATTCTAGGCGCTGGCCACATACACCCAGAACAAGGTGCAAATATATAGCTGGGCACTCACTCACTTACACAGACACACACTATATAGAGAAATTTAGTGCAGCCAGTTTACATTAACTCCATGTTTTTGAGCTGTGGGAGGAAACTGGAGAGGAAACACATGGGGACACAGGGAGAACATGGAAACTCCATCCAGATTGGGATTTAAACCTGGATTCCCAGTGCTGAGAGGTGGAAATTTTAACCTCTAAGCCACCATGCCACCCTGCATTATTATTATTATTATTATTATTATTATTATTATTATTATTATTATTATTATTATTACTATTGTTGTTGTTTACTGTTCATTTGATCCACTATGGTGAGAAAGTCAGATGATGCATGCATTTCCATTGTTAACTGTTTTGTTATTCCAAGTTCTTCCTACGTTTCAGATTACACTCAAAAGCAACAGCATACTGATGTGGATTTATTATTCATAAAATTTTTTAAGGGGCGGCACAGTGGCTTAGTGGTTAGTACATTTGTCTCTCAGCGCTAGGTATTCCCGGTTCTCCCCATGTCCACGTGGGTTTCCTCCGGGTTCTCTGATTTCCTCCCACAGTCCTAAAACATGGATCAAGGTAAACGGAATTCTCCAAATTGCCCCATATATAGTGTGTTTGTGTGAGTGAGTGTGTGCCCAGCGATGTGTGCACCCTGTCCTGTGTATATCTGCCCAGAGCCCGAAATGTTCTCCCCGGATGGGCATGGGGAACCCCCCCATTGCGTGCAACCTTAAAAGAGGATAAAGCAGAAGATAATGCACCATTGTAGTTTAATGTTTAACACATTATGTTTTATTTCCGAATACTCAACTTAAAAACTCTCACCTCATAAAAGAAGGCCAACACTGCCAGACCATCTGGTTTATCTTTGGCTTGGTCAAAGCTTTCGTACTTATCAGAGTTATAGTGAACCACATGGAGCTGTGAACCATAGAATAATCCCTTTACACAGATACGCAGAATAAATGTCATAGAAATGCTATCACTATCATCTGTTTTTGTGAGAAAAATAGCCAAAAAAACAGAGCTGGGAATATGTATGATATACATCATCAGATAAACGCACGGCGAACAAATTCTGTGTGTTTATGAGTGAGAGAATTAAAAGTGGAATTAACTGAGATGTTAGAAAAGAAACATAACTGACCTCTGCCATGTATCGAATGCCATCCAGTGTGTGTTCAGATCCACTGGCTTCCAGGTCCAATCCACCCCAATGCAGGTGCATTTGAACAGCTGTGTAGCGACTGGGCAACCCCTGGCTAATTACCATCGTGGGCAGGAGGTTGATTTGTACTGGTAAGACAAAAGTGTATTCAAATGAAGATAACTGCTCTATTTCTTTAAGTTGGGCTGGTATAACTTCCTTTGCTATTTATCAGAAAAGACCTTTCCAATCTCAGGAATCTAGAAAAGACTGCTTTGATAAAGATGTTTTGATAATTCTTATTAATACTCGAACATATAACTAAATATACACTTGACAGTTTGTAGGTCTACAATTCCTCCAAAATGTCTTTCCCTTTCTCTACTGTATATATATATATATATATATATATATATATATATATATATATATATATATATATATTCATTCATTCATTATCTTCCGCTTTATCCTCTATGAGGGTCGTGGGGGGGTTCCCTATGCCCATCCAGAGAAGAACGTTTCGGGCGCTGGGCAGATACACCCAGGACAGGGTGCCAACCTACCCAGGACTGGGCACCCACTCACACACACAGACACGCCCACAAACACACTCTACTTGGGGCAATTTGTAGAACTCAATTGACTTGATCCATGTTTTTGGACTGTGGGAGGAAATCAGAGAACCCAAAGGAAGCCCACACAGACACGGGGAGAACATGGAAACTAGGGCCACCGTACTGCCCTATATATATATAGTATATATATATATATTTTTTTTAATATATATGTTAGAATCGCTCATTCTTTCCCGGGAGATCGGCTACGCAGGAGGAAATGCGTACGCCGCTTACGCCTGGTGAGCGTTTCCTGGGAATCGGCTATGCGGGAAAGATGGCGGTCCGTCGGATGAAACACTCCCACGGATAAAAGCCTGCACGGGGAGACTGCACAGCGCCGTACCGTGGTTGAGCGCGGAAGGAGAGTTCGGAGCATAAAAACAAAATGGATTTATTATTAAAAATGGTGTAGGGACACCAACAGAAAGGGGGAACAAACGAAACGAACTAACACCTGGGTATGTATCACAAACAAAGACGTGCACAGGGGAGAGGAAATACGGAAACTAAATACAAAAACACCCAATCACGTGCACAAAAACAAAAATCACCCAACGGAGTCCATAAGTACATTAATGAGGGACAGGTGCCCCAGGCAAAAAACCTGTGACAAAAAAATAAATAAATAAATTATATATATATATATATATATTTTTTTTTTTTTTTTTATGTAATTTCAGTATATGTAATACATATGCAAATACCTATGTACAAGCTACATTTTTTTATTCTAAGCAATATAAGTAATAATAAGTTATAGTAATTCAGCAAGAAAAATAGTTTTTTCTTAGAACCTGTGTTACATTTTTCATTAGGTCAACCATGGACTTTGTCAGGGACACCGTATGCACTCATTCGTCATCAAACCTTGATCCTACACTGATATTACTTTAGCTGTAATGTGTAAAGTAAATGATTGCTTTCATATTGTAGAGTGGTGAGGTCCTAGTGCACACGAATGCCTGCCTCTGGGTTGATATTCCATTGAGTATGTTGGCATGTTTGCAGTTCTTCTCACTGCTGCCACCACATGTGATTATGATTCTGACTGTGATGTAATGGTGCAGGGTATTTCATACTTATGAGGCTTGACTGTGGCTGGCCACCTTGAATCCGGGGACGCATTTGAGTAATGTCTTTCTGAAAGTGTGCAGTAAGACATTAGTCAGACCTGAATGGGCATTACAATACCACAGCTCTTCTCCATTTTAGAAATCAAGGTTGCATCACAGATGTTGCTTGGTTGTTTCTCAGTGTAATCGGCAATGGTCTCACTTGCCTTAGTTCCAGTGAGTGTTTGTACTTTTTTCCAGTGAGTGTTTGTACAGCACTAGGTGGTATGATATCACATCAACAGGGTGGTGGGAATGGCATTTGTCCCATGTGGATTGGTCTGCATCTCCTCCATGCCTACCACCATTCTGTCTCATGACATGTTATTTAAAATTGTGAAAGTCAGCCAGCAACGTTGTGGTTTGATGAGTAAATTCATAGCAAGTCAAGTTCAATGACAAGGAAAAAAAAAATTATGTAAACCAGTTAAATTGTATTGATTTATCCTCTAGGTGTAAATGAATACACCTTTGAATATTTGCTTGAATATTTTTCTTAATGATATTTAATTTCAACGTATTTAATATCTATTCATCCATTATCTTCCGCTTTATCCTATATTAGGGTCGCAGGGGGCTTCCTCATGCCCATCCAGGGGAGAACGTTTTGGACGCTAGGCAGATACACCCAGGACAGGGCACCAATCCATCACTGTGCACACACTCAGTCACACACACACTCTATATGGGGCAATTTAGAGAACTCAATTGACTTGATCTATGTTTTTGGACTATGGGAGGAAACCGGAGAACCTGGAGGAAACCCACGCGGACATGTGGAAAACATGGAAACTCCACCCAGATTGGGATTCGAACTGGGAAGTCCTAGTGCTGAGAGGAGAACATGCTAACCACTAAGCCACCGTGCTATCCATATTTAATATTATATATATATATATATATATATATATATATATATATATATATATATATATATATATATATATTTTTTTTTTTTTTTTTTTTTTTTTTTTTTAAATGCTTTACACATTACAGATAGAAACAGTATAGATTCATTTATACTGAAATTTTACATTCAAAGCATAAAAAGTTTTTTACCTTTCATTCCCTATTAGACATAATAACTGAATAGCAATTATTCTGATACACTGGTCCATATTTACGAAAAAAATTAAAAACAGAAACATAAAGGTAAAACTCTGGAGTTCCCTTAAGTATTTGTTAAAAGTTATCCTATTCTGCAACAAAATCCCATTTAGAAAATATTTTAAAATCTTCTAGCAGCAGACATGGAAAGAAATCCATGTAACATAGCAGGCAAAAATATACTATAAGGATTCTTAATATTTATATATCTTTTGTATATCTTTATAATTTAACAGTGTATTCTAAAGTTTTACCCCCAGGGTATGCTAAAGGGCAAACAATCCAATACAAATACTATCCCACGAACCAGGTGCAGTTTGATGGTTAGCTTATTGTAGTACACAATCTTTATTATGGCAAAATTCACTTGAAATTTAAAGACAAATTAAAATTAAAATTCCAGATTATTCAATCCAATAGTAAGAATACAAAGGTCCGACTCTCAATACTTTGTTGATTTAAAATCATAAAAGTGATAAATATTTGTGGGTATTTTGGATTGGACACATGTGTTTACCTATTGACTGTGATCAACTTCTGTGAAAACATCAAATACGTTTCAAACGATAGGAAATTATTTAAAAATAAGATTGAAAATACTGAAATCCTCATTTAATCTTTTTCACTGGTGGAAAGAGTTCAAGGGAATAAACTCATTGCAGTTTTCTCTGGATCTCATAAATGTAACAAATCTCTGGAAATCTGGTTCTTTTGGTGTAAATTTAAAAAATATATATATATATATTTTTTAGCTAGCATTAATGATGTGAAATACTGTGGGATGAACTATATTAAAAGTATATTAAAAGTACTTTAGGTCATTTTAGGTCATTACCTGAATGTCCATTGTTGGTCATAAGAAAGTTGTCTTTCTTCACCTCCCCATAGCCGGTGAGCTCAAGCTGCAGCATTTCTGGATTAAAGCGTACATTGCTTCTCTTAATGTCGATCGGGGACTGTTTTCGACCCCCACACGCAGAATACTCATCTGCCCAGTGTATCTGATCTAGGGAACCCTCTGGAAAACACATAGTTGGTTATTATTACTCATAACTCATTATAAATCAGTCATGCAACATTTTTAACGTTACATATAAACTCAACGTTTTTTATTAAATTAAATTTCATATACCATGATCAAAAAATTCCACTATCTAAAGATGTAAAGACACATTGCTGGCAATCTTTATTTAATAAAAATATAGACAGGTTTTTGACATAAAATAATTTAAGTATGTTAAACATATTTGACAAATTAGTTAAATAAAAAATAAAGACAGCTGCTTGACCAACAAATTAGTATGATATAATTTAAAGTTCATTACAGCATAATTACAGAATAACTATGTACAGAATAAGTACCCAGTAATGACAGAGTAAGTACATAATTATTAAGGTGTAAGAAAATGACTAAAGTATACGTAAAATGTAATTTTTAGGGTAAGTACTTGTTAAACACAACATCACATTGATTACAGATTCTGTATATGATAATTAGGGTGTAGGGAAAACAAACTAACCAAGGGATAATTGCAGAGTTCATACTAACTCTTCAAACAGCACCCTATTTACAGGGTAAGCAATTAGAGTAGATAAACAGTAATCAGAACTATATATTGCATTATATATATTTTTAATTTAAAAGTTCATCAGGTAATTACTCTTTACCTGCATTGAATTAAATATTTTACAGCTTTTATGGTAATTACCCAGTCAGTACAGAGCAATATACTTGTACCCTGCAATTACCCCTTTACTAAAGCTTTATGTCAGGAGTGCAGAAATTGCACTTCTAATTGGACATTTGTTTTCATAATCCTTATGGTCCAGCCTCCGTCAGTCAGGTTTGTATTAATTAGTTCGTTATACCTGGTTAATTTGTTTCGTGACGTGTTCGTATATGTATATAAGTATATATTGTGTGGGGGGAAAATATAATAATGAATATATTTATTTATATTTATTTATTTATTTATTTATTTTAATATATGTTTATGTTTTTATATATATATATATATATATATATATATATATATATATATATATATATATATATATATATATATATATATATATATGTGTGTGTGTGTGTGTGTGTGTGTGTGTGTGTGTGTGTGTGTGTGTGTGAATCCCTGTGTCAGATCATCAATTTAAGTCAGTCCTGTTTGCTTGTGCATGTGGATTTGTAGTAAAAACTTGAAAAACAAACATTATTCTTTAATGTACTTGCACATTAAATTAACAATATATTTGTGCAGTAATTATCTTTATCATTTCTTGCAACTTCTTAATAATTTTTACTTACACCTTAAATACCAGATAACAAAAATAAAGTATTAAGGCTTTATTAGTAATTAGCAGGCCATCATTTAAATTGCTACCAAGCCTTATTGTAGCTTAATTATAACTCAATTTAACCAATCAAACCTATCAAATTTAACTAATTAAAAAAAAAAAAACAAGATTAAAAGAGGTACTAAGAAATCCTTATGAGCTTTATGATAAATTGTTTGAGACTGTTTTCTGCAAAATATTTCATTGTTTCTTGATAATACTTCTGTCACTCCACATGGAAGGTAATGCAGTAATTAAAAGTTCCTGCATTTTTTTATGATAAATTAAATAGTAACAAAAAAATTATCTTTTTGCAATGTTTTGCATTTCAACTCGAGACAAGTTGTAGGTAAAATTAATATAGATTTTATAATTATTATGATTCTTATTATTTTATGGTTATATGCTTATTATTATATGAGTTAAAAGTCAGTCATACATTGCAAAATTAATTATCAAAAGTATTTCTACTTGCCTGTATACGACCAGTGTACCCCAGCTCCAGCCAGCACGAATGCCACAGAAACAGCATGTATGAGCACAGTAAAGAGCTCCATTGCATGTCTTTGAGTGAGTGAGGGTGAGGCACAGCAGACTGAAGCTGTTGTGGGCTCAATAAAGCAGGAGGCGGGTTCAAACAAGCAGCAACCCCTGTAGCCAAACCTACAGCTTCTCCAGATGTTTAGGGCATGAAAGCTGTCATTTAACAACTTCATGACTTTAAAATTTCCAGACTATGTAAAAATGTCTGCATTGTCTGGCTTTATACCATAACTCTTTAAAAACATTGCATGAACATAATAATATAAGCTTTAGCAATAAAATAACTGTCATCGACAGCACTCTTTACTTAGTTCAGTCTCAGTGTTTGGGTTCTGCAAAAAACATAACAGATCCCTAGTTCTGCATTTGAATAATATTAAAATGCCATTATTAGTTATAGTGATTTTTAAACAGGTTTGGGTTTTAGTTTAATGTTATTAACAAGTATGAGTTTCTCATATGAATCATTAAAGCTTGAACTAATTAATTAATGAATATCTCATTTCATTATCTTCTCCATAATTATCTACTATAATCATGGGGGGGAAGGTTAGTCCAATTGGGTCTTATTATCTTAATAAATGTCATTAACTGGGTCAGAGTCAAACTTCATCTTATCTCATCATCTTGACCACTTTATCTAGGGTCACTGGGGGTTTCCTATGTCCATCCAAGGGAGAATGTTTTGGGTGCTGGGCAGACACCCAGGACAGGTTGCCAATTGCTAATCACACTTACTTACACAGACACAGACACACTATACTGTACACACATACACATACTGTGCTACACTATACACACTATGGACTGTGAAAGGAAACCGGAGAACCCGGAGAAAACCCACATGGACATGGAGAGAACATTAAAACTCCAGGTGTAAAGTACTAAGCAGCTATTGTTTTCTTGAAATAACAAATTATTTTAAAGCTTCACAACTTTACTCCAAACTCTTCCAAATGGTCAAAATAATATTCTTTACTGAGACACCATTATGAAATATTATAAAAGGAGAAGATAAAAACAAGTTTATCTTTTTTTAAAAGTCTTGAAAGGTTTATTCCATAAACTTCAGCTTGTTTTCTCTTTGGTCATCCTTGGTGAATTGGTTTGTTTCAGTTTATGCAGCTTAACAGCATTTTAACAGCTGTTCTAAATGTTTTTGCTCAAATTTCCCTTCATCCAATGTATAATGAAAATGACTGGACATTGAGTAACCTGCTTAATGCATAAATGAAAAAGCGAATAAAGTCTTAAATATTACAACACAGCAATAGATTGGCGCCCTGTCCTGGGTGTATCTGCCCAGCACCCGAAACGTTCTCCCCTGGATGGGCATGGGGAACCCCCCCCCCCCACACACACACACACACACACACACACACACACACAACCCTAGTAGAGGATAAAGTGAAATATAATGAATGAATGGATGGATGGGAATATTCTACAACCACATATGTTTGTTTTTTCGATGATTCCACAAAGCAGTATTTTTTAAGGCTAAAATCTATAACATTCACTACTGAGACATCATTATAAAAAGCTTGTGACATATTTTTGAGCGTCACTTCTACACTTCATATAATGAAAGTCGCTTTAAGCTCTTTATGAAAGTACTTGCTCTGTAATTGTAAGGTTTCAAGTTTGAACTCATAGTCTGAGGTTTAAAATAGCATTACATACATATTACATGTAGTCATATTGCAGACAGTTTTGTTGAGATAAACAAACATACAAAGCTTAAAGAGTTATAAAGCAACTGTACTGTTATCAAATCCTGACCACAGATCTGCTCTAGTGCAAAGCATAACTGTGCCTGATTTGTGGATTGACTTTGAGGAATCTCACATACTGATCAAAACAACATAACACTCTCTTGCGATCATGATAATCTGTGAGTCAGAACTGTACTTGCTCTTGAGAGAGAATATTAAGGCTTTTATAAAAGATGTAGGTAATTCCTGTAGAATAAAAACAAGAATAGAATTAGTGAGTCATAAAAAAGCCTTCCATCCATTCATCCATTATCTTCTGCTTTATTCTATATTAGGGTCGCGGGGGGGGGGGGGTGCTTCCCCATGCCAATCCAGGAGAGAACGTTTCACGGCTGGGCAGATACACCCATTAAAAGAAACAATATCGTTTAAATGCTTACATTTCCTTTCAAATCCTAAGAAAAATAGGTTTTATAAATTCTAACACAAATTTATGAAACCCCAGTTATTACTATTTTTGTGTTTTCGTACCCATGATGTCATGTATACTTTACTTTTCAGGCTCTGTTGCCTGTGCAAGAGTAGAACTTTAAAAGTAGAAGTTAAATACCAAGGGTGTGACAAAGTTCCTTTTTCACTGGAACTAGGGTGGAACATTGTGTACTCTCCAACGTACTATTTAATGTGTTACACAAATTGTTATTTCTGGTTTATTCAGAAATGTAAATAAATGGCCAGGAGTTATCAGGACATCAGTAACACATACATTTTACTCACCTAAATTATTTAGCTTAAATTAAGCTTAATTAATGTATTTTTCAGTACAGCGGGACCATTTATCTGTTTGTAAGGTGATCCATTTAGGCCTAAGGTTCTCAGACACATGTTCTTGTATATTTGGGTTTACCATTAAATTAGTTTCCAAACCCTGGATGAAAGAGTGTCCACAAGTAAATGCAGTAAAAGGACAGGAGAAACCTTGAATCCTTGAAAACCTTGAAAATGCTGAATCAACACTGTGGACATGCACTGACCTGTTTCTGAATAATGTTTTACACATGGATTTGTATTAGGTTTTTAAACAACTTGGTGACACTTTATTTTTAATTTTCATGCCTGAATTGCAGGAGCATCATTGTCCTTTTTCAATATGAGGCTTTAGATCAGAATAAATAGACGAATAAGGAAGAAGCATGAAAATGTTTAGTACATACAGCTGCAAATAGTGGTCAGGAACTGTAAACATAACGCAGTCATTTAAAGAATGTACAACACGTTTCATCCTGTGATGAAATTCATGTCTGGGCACAACGTTTAATAGAAGGTATAATCATGCCATGCCATGTTTTGGGTTTAAAATACAAGTACAAATAAATCACTATCACGATCATAATAAAATCAGATATGACATGTAGCAGTAAAAAAATGAACTAATTTTTTTTAAGGGGAAATAAATCAGACACAATATTCCCAGCAAAAGTTAATGTACACTTTTCATATCTTCGCTAACATAAACTAAATAAAGGCCTATGCAAAACCTGAGCAAGTCACTATTTAGCAATAATTGTTTATTAAACCCTTTTTGGCAGAAAGCGTAGTGTATAAATATGTATTCAACATTTATTGTTCAATTCCTTGGGTGGTCTGCAGGCAGTGTTTTATCCAGAAAGTTTTTTAGAAGTCTTAAAAGGTTTATTCCATAAACAGTTTGTTTCTTCTTTGGGCATTCTTAGTGGGTTAGCTTATTTCATATTATGCAGCTTAATGACATTTTAACAGCTGTTATATATGTTATACTTCATGGATTGAATATTTAGTAACCTGCTTAATGCGTAATTGAAAGAGTAAATAAAAGACTTAAATATTAAAACAAAGATTCTACACCCACATACGTTTGTTTTTTAGATGATTCCACAAAGCAGTATTTTTTAAAGATTAAATGGTAACATTTTTTTATTGATTAGTAATTTTTGATGATAATCATGGATTTTTCTGATTGGTGAGGACGTGTTGGACTCTGCGGTGGCACGTCCACCTCGCAGCACTGAGGATCGAGGTTTAAATCCCGATCTGGTTGGAGTGCCCATGTTCTCCCGTGTCCTTGTGAGTTTTCCAGTTTCCTTCCACAGTCCTTAATATGGATTCAATTTGCTGCTCTAAATTGCCCTTATCTGAATTTCCCCCATATTATAATGTATGTGTGTGTCTGTGTGAGTGAGTGTGTGCCCAGCAATGGAAGGGCACCATGTCCTGGGTGTATCTTCCCAGCACCCGAAACATTCTCCTCTGGATGGGCCTCTCCTGTGGCTCTAGTATAGGTTTAAGCAGTCAAGATAATAGGATGAAATAAAGTTTGACTGACTCATTTATTACAAAATGTGAAGAATTTTTTTTATAATAATGAGATAATAATTAGGCTCATTATTTACCATGTTTCTATAGAGACTACAGTCTATAACATCTATCACTGTACATTGTGCTTATTTGTATACATTCATTCATTCATTAGCTCCCACTTTATCCTCTATTAGGGTCGCGGGGTGGTTCCCCATGCCCATCCAGGGGAGAATGTTTCGGGCACTGGGCAGATAGACCCAGGACAGGGCGCCAATTTATTGCTGGGCACACACTTACTCACACAAACACACTCTATATGGGGCAATTTTGAGAATTCGATTGACTTGATCCATGTTTTTGGACTGTGGGAGGAAACCGGAGAACCCGGAGGAAACCCACGCGGACACGGGGAGAACATGGAAACGCCACCCAGAAGGGGATTCAAACTGAGAATCCCTAGTGCTGAGAGGAGAACGTGCTAACCACTAAGCCCCCGTGCCGCCTACTTGTATACAGTATATGAATATTTTGTGTAGACTTGTGTATATTTAGAAATACTTTACTGTAGAGTGGTGCTTGAGATTCCTGGTTCAGATTTCAATCTGGGTGGAGTTTCCATGTTCTTCCCTTGTCACCGTGGGTTTCCTCTGGGTTCTCCAGTTTCCTCCCACAGTCCAAAAACATGGATTCAAGGTCAATTGACTTCTCTAATTTACTCTATATTGTGTGTGGGGGGGTGTGTATGCCCAGCAATAGATTGGCACCCTGTCCTAGGTGTATCTGCCCAGCGCCCGAAACTTTCTCCCTGAATGAGCATGGGGAACACCACCCCCCCCCCCGACCCTAGTGGAGGATTAAGCGGAAGATAACGGATTAATGAACATACTCTAGACTGTTTATTCTAAAGTCTTACAAAAATTTCAATGCACACATGTCTCGACTTGTAGTGTAAATGACAAATAAACTTGAAAGTTGAAAACCTGAGAGCTAATTATTCAGAGTAAAGGGTAGAATCATTAGTGAAATATATGTATGAGTTAGCTGAATATTGCAGGTTGAACATTTAGCTAAATATCGCGTGTTGGGAATTGCCAAAGACCAAAAAATCAGAGTACTATGGACACTGATGTCAAAGAAAATAACAACTCGAAAAGAATTTGATTCTGCCCAAAGTGTAAAACTGGCACATGAGTGTGAGCAAATGACGAGGCAGAGTGTGGATGTGAGTGCTGAGAACAGAAATGTGGATGAGGTGAGATGCAAACAGTACCACTGATTCATAGTGAGGAGTACCAGAGGAGAGTGGGTTCAGGCAAGGATATTGCTTATTTGCATATAGATGCATTTCATGCCACAAGAGCTCTGTATGCAGTAAAAGCTGAGGGAAATAAGACAAAATAAATAATGTGTGCAAAACAAAACTGTGAAAAAGCTACAAAAGAGCTTCAAATAAAATGCAACATCAAGGTGCATTTCTATAAAATAATATAATAACGTGGCATGTGTGCTGGGTGGCACGGTGGCTTAGTGGTTAGCACGTTCGCCTCTCAGTGCTAGGGATTCCCAGTTCGAATCCCAATCTGGGTGGAGTTTCCATGGTCTTCCCGTGTCCGCGTGGGTTTCCTCTGGGTTCTCCGGTTTCTTCCCACAGTCCAAAAACATGGATCAAGTCAATTGAGTTCTCCAAATTACCCCATATAGAGTGTGTCTGTGTGGATTGTTTATGTGTGTATTGTGTATAGTGTGTATTGTCTGTGAGAGTGAGTGAGTGTGTGCCGAGCGATGAATTCGTGCCCTGTCCTGGGTGTATCTGCCCAGCACCCGAAACGTTCTCCCCTGGATGGGCATGTGGAACCCCCCGTCACCCTAATGTAGGATAAACCGGAATATAATGGACGGATGGATGGCATGTGTGCTTCCAGTAAAGGGTCATAATACAAAAGACTTGGTAGCCTGTAGGTGTGTGTGGTAGCTTAATGGTCATGGTGTTGGGTTATCAATCTAAAGGTTTTGGGTTCAAATCCCAGGTCCACTGAAGTTACCAATGTGTGTCCCTGAGCAAGATCCTTAACCCTCATTGCTCCAGGGAGGCTGTGATTAACCCTGTGCTCACTTTGTAAGTCACTTTGAATAAAAAGCTGTTAAATGACCAAATGTGATGTAAATAAAATGTAAACCTCTGCTCATAGTACAGCTGTATAACAGAATACATACCAAAGCTTGCCACAGCCCCCCCAAGTGGATACTTTAAGAACTGATCTTAGTGGTCTAGGCAGCAATATGAATGCAGACATTATATGAATATGTGATTAAAGGACCTTATGCAAATTACTCCATAGTACAATTGTTTACAAAACCATATAGCTAAACTATCCCACGTGGTGTGTCTTACCAACATCAAATATTAATAAAAATGGCCAAGAACGACAGACATGTTAAAATTTCTCAATTAAAACCTGTTTATTCTTTTCTTTTTTTTTTATCTCATCACCTTTCTAGTTTATCTACTGTCATCCAATATAAAGCTGTATTTCCAGGCTACTGACACAGGGTGTAGCTGCTGCAATAATGTTACCACACACTCCACACACTCACACACTCACAGAGTCTGTGCAGCCATAGAGGACGTTCAGATTCACACAGCATCCCTGAGACCAGAACAGAGACTCAGTTATTCCAATGTGTGTGGGTGCTCCTGTAACACACCACTAAATATGGTGTCATTATTTAATGCGCCTCAGCGTTTTTTCGTAATTGCATGTTTAAATGACTTTAGGCAGTTACATAAATAAAACATTGATTGTATGTCTAAAACTGAATTTTATGTTTTACAACCATGCACAAGGACAAGGGTATTTATTTCACTAAATGACATATTTAGTCTTTAAAAATCAAGCATAGGAATGCACTGAATGTCAAGTCCTCACATTATGTGTCTGGGTCTGAACAGCAAAAAGGTTTCTGAGAAGACTCACTGAAACACCATGTACACAGTGGTATTCATTTAAACTGTTGTTTTGCACTGTCTAAAATCTTAAATATTGTAAATTATTGAATTTTACGTTAATAATCCATCCATCCATTATCTCCCGCTTTATCCTCCACTAGGTTCGCAGGGGGGTTCCTCATGCCCATCCAGGAGAGAAGGTTTCGGGCGCTGGGCAGACACACCCAGGACAGGGCACCAGTCCATCGTTGGACACACACTCACTCACACATACTCACTCTATATGGGGCAATTTGGAGAACTCAATTGATGAATGAAATACATCTTCTTTTCCATTTCTTAGACCTATTTGTGTCACACCATGCTGGTAAACATGGGCATACCAGAACCAACCGCATGAGACAGAAAACCACAAGGTCACTTGGAAACCTTAAAGGTCAATTGAATTCTCCAAATTGCACCATATAAAGTGTGTTTGTGTGAGTGATTGTGTGCCCAGCGATAGATCGGCACCCTGTTCTGGGTCTATCTGCCCAGCGCCCAAAACGTTCCCCCCCTGGCATTGAGACTGCCCCCCCACCCCCACCCCCCTGACCCTAGTAGAGGATTAAGTGGCAGATAATGAATGAATGAATGAATGAATGAATGAATGAATGAATGAATAAATAATTTGTCTCTTGTGATGTTTTGCTTTATGCAGTTAGGCCCAGTATACCCCAAATCCTTAAATGTGTTATATCGTTATATCTTCTTTTCCATTTTTCAGACCTATCAGTGTCACTAGGCACACCATGCTGGTAAACCCGGGCATTCCAGAACCAACCGCATGAGACAGAAAACCACAAGGTCATTTGAAATCCTTAAAGGTCAATTGAATTCTCCAAATTGCCCCTTATAGAGTTTTTGTGTGTGTCTGTGTGAGTGTGTGCCCAGCGATATCAGTGTATCTGCCCACCCACCCCCCACCCCCACGACCTTAATCTAGGATAAAGCAGAAAATAATGAATGAATGAATGAATGATGTCATGATATATCTTCTTTTCCATTTCTTAGACCTATCAGTGTCACTGGGCACACCATGCTGGTAAACATGGGCATACCAGAACCACCTACATGAAACCACAAGGTCACTTGTAAACCTTAAAGGTCAATTGAATTCTCCAAATTGCCCCATATAGTGTGTCTTTGTGTGTGTCTGTAAGAATGAGTGTGTGCCCAGTGATAGATTTGCGCCCTGTCCTGGGTGTATCTGCCCAGTGACCAAAACGTTCTCCCCTGGATGGGCATCGAGACACCCCCACCAACCCCCACCCCACGTGACCCTAGTAGAGGGGAAATGCAGGGTTTTTTTGTAGATAGGTCATTCTCTGGAGCCTAAAACGTTTTCCACAGTATGTCAGGCGTTTATAATAATGATTTGGTGGGATCGTGGCGTTTCATTGAGAGAGATTAGTAATAAAAGCCGCGGATGTGCTGACTCAGCGTTCGGCAGATGTTCGGCACGTAGGCCGCTCGGAAACGCCCACATCAAACAGACAAAATCATTTCTGTCTGCTAACAACCCTTTAATCACACACTTTACGCGGAAGCCGCAATTGTTTTTTCGTGCTTTTTTGGTTTTATTCGTAAACATTCAGCTACTAAATACCAAAAGCGGTTAAGTCGTGACTGCAGGAAACGTGCGCTTTCTCATGTACGAGCACGCGTGATGCCACGGGGACCAATCAGATTCGCAGGACTCTGGCACGCGCGTGTAAGGATCTTGATTCTAATAATTGTGGATTCGACTCAGTGAATCTGATTCTTTGAGTCTATTTAATGCTGGCTTGATAAAAAAAATAAGTAAAATGAAGAGTGCATGTGGTTAAAATTATGAACACGCATATCATTCATTTAATAAATCCAGAAGAAATAAATAAGCAGCACAGTGGTTTAGTGGTTAGCATGTTCTCCTCTCAGCACTAGGGATTACCGGTTCGAATCCCCATCTGGGTGGAGTTTCCATGTTCTCCCCGTGTCCGTGTGGGTTTTCTCCGGGTTCTCCGGTTTCCTCCCACAGTCCAAAAACATGGATCAAGGTCAATTGAGTTCTACAAATTGCCACATGTAGACTGTGTGTGTGTGTGTGTGTGTGTGTGTGTGTGTGTGTGTGTGTGTGTGTGTTTGTGTGTATGTGTGAGTGAGTGTGTGCCCAGCGATGGATTCGCTCCCTGTCCTGGGTGTATCTACCCAGCGCCCGAAGCGTTCTCCCCTGAATGGGCATGGGGAACCCCCCCCCCGCAACCCTGATATAGGATAAAGCGAAAGATAATGAATGAATTAATAAATCTCTCAAATGATGTCTCAATAGCGACCCATGCAAAACCTTAAAAATTAGACCTGCAACTGCAAAACATCTGCTTGCTTGATTAAAACTTTTAAAATGTTTAAAAAATTAGACCTGCATCTGCAAAACATCTACTTGCTTAATAAAAAACTTTTAAAATTCTTAAACATTAGACCTGCATCTGCAAAACATCTGCTTGCTTGATAAAAAAACTTTTAAAATGCTTAAAAATTAGACCTGCATCTGCAAAACATCTGCTTGCTTGATAAAATTTTTTTAATGTTTAAAAATTAGACCTGCAACTGCAAAACATCTGCTTGCTTGATTAAAACTTTTAAAATGTTTAAAAAATTAGACCTGCATCTGCAAAACATCTACTTGCTTGATAAAAAACTTTTAAAATGCTTAAAAATTAGACCTGCATCTGCAAAACATCTGCTTGCTTGATAAATTTTTTTTAATGTTTAAAAATTAGACCTGCAACTGCAAAACATCTGCTTGCTTGATTAAAACTTTTCAAATGTTTAAAAAATTAGACCTGCATCTGCAAAACATCTACTTGCTTGATAAAAAACTTTTAAAATGCTTAAAAATTAGACCTGCATCTGCAAAACATCTGCTTGCTTGATAAATTTTTTTTAATGTTTAAAAATTAGACCTGCAACTGCAAAACATCTGCTTGCTTGATTAAAACTTTTCAAATGTTTAAACGAGTGGCTATTTTTTTGCACCACTGTCTCAAATGATGTCTCAATGTAGATCGAGTCAACTTCTAGAATGAATCGGATCTTTTAGGAGTCGACTCTCGGCCTCAGCCAAAAACCTCCGCCTTCTCTGCTCGTACTCTGAGGCGACAGCTGTCCTTGCACACAGCTAGGCAAGGTGAGCGCAATTTAAACGATATCGTGTGTTTATATCGCTGTTTCTGTTGGGAAAATAGCAAAGACGGACGATGTTGATATGAATGTGAAAGTCGGCTTGTCACCGTTGACCTTGGTGAAATGTCAGGAGACGCTAGCAAGCTAACAGGTTCATCAGGACGAGAACAGTCTAATGTTTTATTAGTTTATTGGATTTAAAACTAACTGAATTTTTGTCGAGGCGACGTTACTGGTGTAATTCTGTACGACATGACGGCGACTATTTTAAGGGCGACATGTCGTTTGGAGTCGCAGCTTTATGCTCGCTGTCTGAGTGAATGGCGTGCGGCGTCGTGTGACGTTCAGTGAGTGATTTTTGACACTTCGCGTTTAATTAAATCCCACAGGAGTTAAAAGCAAACACAAATCCCACTCCTTATCTGAATAGATGTGGCTGAGAATGTTAAGACTTTGTATTTTTAATGTTTCATTGCGTGCATTATGATTTTAAAGCGTGTGCCCAATCCTACAGTTTTTATAGTATATAATTTAGTTGGCACTAACCTTGCATACTACTTAGTATGGCAGTGTGCTGTCTGGCACGTAGGCGAATAATCGATCACTGCCCTGCACAGATTTTCTGACCTTCACTTGTTGCGTAACAATGTCTGTTTATTTAAATATATCACAACATGAGACCCAAAAAACAAGCAAACCCTTAATTGGGAGATTGTAGAGAATTAATACTCATATGGCACGAGTTGAGTGCTTTAAAGGCTCTCTGTAATCGACTAGCATTTATAATATTCTGCTAATAATTGATACTCAATGTAAGTACTTTAAAATCATCATTATAGATCGAATTGTTTCTATGCTAGAACTGCCCCCCCCCTTTTTTTGGACTCCTTACTCCCTACATATTTGTAACCTCTGCTGCATTGCACCTGGCTTTAACCATCATCTGACTGAGCTGCTTTGAATTTATGAATTTAACAGATAACTCCATTTTGGCGGGGCAATTAAAAGAAATGTCATGTGTGAATTAAAAGAAATGAAAACGTGTGATCTTGTGTTTAAAACTTAATTCTACAGGTTGTAGAGCTAACTGTGCTGATTCATTTAGAAGACTCATGTGCTGCTGTCTGTCTAATGCCTGTCTTTTTTCTCAGCTTGCATTTTTGTGACTAATAGGAAATTTCCACTGACCCCTATGATCACAAGATTCCACATATTTATGCTCACATTATATATTTTGATATGAAACATAGCAAGTGTCGTTGACAACCTTGGAGGGCAAGGAAAGATTATTTAATGAGTTAACAAATAAGAATTACTTATAATATAAAAAGTTTGGTAAAGTAGTAAAGCTTTAAATGTTATGTGTGTGTATATGTATGTATGTGTGTATGTATATATATATATATATATATATATATATATATATATATATATATACATACATACACACACACATGCGCATGTAAGGATCTTTGATTCTAATAATTATGGATTCGACTAAGTGAATCTGATTCTTTGAGTCTATTTAATGCTGGCTTGATAAAAAAAAATAAAAAAAAGTAAAATGAAGAGTGCATGTGGTTAAAATTATGAACACGCATATCATTCACTTAATAAATCCAGAAGAAATAAATAAGCAGCACAGTGGTTTAGTGGTTAGCATGTTCTCCTCTCAGCACTAGGGATTCCCGGTTCGAATCCCAATCTGGGTGGAGTTTCCATGTTCTCCCCGTGTCCGTGTGGGTTTCCTCCGGGTTCTCCGGTTTCCTCCCACAGTCCAAAAACATGGATCAAGTCAATTGAATTCTCCAAATTACCCCATATAGAGTGTTTGTGTGAGTGAGTGTGTGCCCCGCGATGGATTGGCGTCCTGTCCTGGGTGTGTCTGCCCAGCGCCTGAAACATTCTCCCCTGGATGGGCATGGGGAACCCCACCGCGACCCTGATAGAGGATAAAGCGGAAGATAATGAATGAATTAATGAATCTCTCAAATGATGTCTCAATAGCGACCCATGCAAAACCTTAAAAATTAAAAAAAAGAAAACTTAAAAAGACCTGCATCTGCAAAACATCTGCTTGCTTGATAAAAACTTTATATATATATATATATATGTATGTATATATATATGCATGCTGTATAGTAATTTGTATTTTATTTAAAATAATATAAAGAACTTGCCTAAAGATTAATTTTATTGCATTTGTATTAGCTGTTTGAGCTGTTTCTCTGAAATCTGCCTTAAGCACCACCCTGCTAAGACTGAGTAACACGGGGGAAAGTTTAGTGATTCAGTTTCTAGCAGTGCTTTGTAAAATTAGAAGTCATTCATTCACAAGAGTAGGAAGAGGTAGGTGTGTATGTTTAAGCAGGCATTTATTTGATCTTATTTTGCAATCAATACTACAAATAAATTCATAATAAATTCAAAATGCTTTGGGGTTTTTTTTAAAATATTTAAATCTTAAATATATATATATATAATTTATTTTTTTTTATTTATTTATTTTTTTACCAGTTAACTGGCTGTGCAGAAAAAGCATCTAGATATTGATAAAATTATAACCTTTTTTTTTCTCTAACTGTTCCATTTTAGAAAAGCATTTTTAAAAATTGAAGGAAGTAAGTTATATTTGGCTAAAGACAAAATCTGCCAAGTTTTCAAGCGATGTCTAAGGTTTATTTTGCTTAAACAGGAGGTTTGTAATATACTTCCTTGATTTAAATGCAGGAATTATCTATTAATCAATTTCAAAGTCTTCATGTACAGTCAAGGGGAAAGAAATAACGACCTTTTTTAATTGTATTATTTTGTGTACACCATGCCAATAGTTATATAACAAAGATGAAGCCAAAATGCAGAAGCGATGTGAGGGGGAGTACTAAGTAATAGCTTTCTGTACTCCGAGGATGAAAGAGATCAAGAGATGAAGGCGATCAAGTTGTGCTAATCTTCAGCCTTTCATTTATTATTCAGCAGGTAGCCTCTGTACAATACATATTGGCATCCTTTGTTGGTTTAGGACAATAAGGTGTGCCATGGAGAAACATGAGCAATGATATCAGAGAAGCAATATTTGTTGCTGCCCATCAATCTCAGAAGTGTTACAAGGCAATTTCCTAACACTGTAAGTTCCATCATTCATCATTTCATAATGAGAGCACTCATTCACAGGTGGAAAACAGAGAAGAGAGTTCACAATCTTCTCAGAGTAGACATTTTAGCAAGTGTCCCCCCCCCCCCCGGTCAGTCTGTTCAATCATCAGAAGAATGGGTGTCGTGGAAACAAACCAAACGATCTCTGGCATAATGCCATTTAGAAAGGCAAGACCAAGGGAGAGGTCTTGTACAATACAGTGTCACATTTGTTGGCAAAAGCAAATTTTGACATCTCATGCCAACTGTCTAGCACAGTGGTGGCAGGGTGTTTTGTAGTCATTAAATTAATTGTGACCTTCTACTTCCATTAGAAGTTTTCTATAGTGAAATATGAGGCTAAAGCTATGTGTGTCCAACAGCTAAAGCTGTGCCAAAACTGGGACATGTAATGGAATCATGACCCCAACTCACTAACATCTACAATAATCAATATGAGAGGCTTTTAGTTGATTCAAAGTTACCTTGGATTGTTCTGTGACCTCACAGATGGTTACTTTTACTCCTTGGGAGGGTAATAATAGTCTGACTTTGAATTATTGAATTTTAAAAACATTTTAGAGGTGGTTTTGTAACATCTTCCAGCCTGATGAACATCAACAATTCAGTTTTAAGTTCATTGTTGTTTCTAAAGATTGTGGATTTATTACTGTGGTTATTTGATTGAACATATTTGTTACTTTGCAGATCCTGCAAGATGTCTATCCTGAAGATTCACGCTCGTGAGATTTTTGACTCTCGTGGAAACCCCACGGTGGAGGTTGATCTGTACACAAAGAAAGGTAATAGAGACAACAATTGTTGCACTGAATGACTTCATGATGGGGGATAAAAATTAAATTTTGCCCAAGAAGAGTTTGACAAAAAGAAAGTCAATTATAAATGCAGAATTTTTTTCTTGTTGTGAAGTGAAGCTATATATGGTCAGTGCAAATTTCAGTGGAATTATAAGACTGATTTTAGCCAAATCTAGGTGATGTGTGTTATTATAATAGACTTTCAGTGCATGTTATAAACAAAAGCTTCCAAATTCCTGCCGAAATTAGTGGCATAAACAAAAATGCAGATGTGCAGTTATTTTAAAAAAATCTTTTGTTAAAAGCATAAAACACCAAATGTTCAGAAACCTTTGCCTTCTAGTTGATGCACTCATCTTGACATGATGTAGAGATTCCACTAATTAGTGCCCTATTTAATTCAAACACTCAAGAGCTAAATAGAATATCCTTTCAAAACTCAAAATTCATTTAAAAGTGTCTAAAGAAATATTAGATATTTGTCTCTAAGCATTTCCCCTTTTATCATAACCCTTCAGATTAAAGGTAATTCTTTTCTAAAACTTTGATACAAATAACCTTATTCCAGATCAATTAGCAAGCCAATGTGCTTCCATCTGACGTCATTGCACAGGTTTTGTGTTTACTCCCTTACATCAGCCAAACCTGATACCAGATAAAATCTGATTATACTGAAGTACAAGGTTAAAGAGCATTCAACTTTAGAACTGCATGATAAAAGGGATTCACTGGTCAAAAGGGTGCCTTTACTGAGCTCAAGGACTTTGGAATAAAGGGTTGCACAACATCTTGCCCAGACATTTTCAGACTAGACAACAGAGCCAAGATATTGATCTGGGAACTCAGTCTCTAAAGCTAAGCCAAGTTATTCTGTAGGAGTGTCTTTTGACATATATATTTTTTTTTCCACAAAGCTTGATGATTTATTATTGACCAGGCCAGCATTCAACAGCCTTGGTCTCACTGTGCATACAAATGCCGCTATTCCTGATTAGGTTCTGTATTGGTCCTGTCCTGATCCTGTATCTGAATGCTCTTGAGCTGGTCCTGGCACTTTCAGGGCTTGCAGTTGAATCTCTAAAGACTTTGGTCACACAATAAATGGTTGATTTCTGTGTAATCTTGCAAGCAGCAATGTCAAGCCCTTTTAATACAACACAACAACGACTGCACATGTTATTATTGGAGATTATCATCGTTTACAGAAAACAATCATCTCAATGATATCAGCCAATTTACCCGGAAACACTTTATACTAAACTAAGAGAAGATCACTGAAGTGATGTTAGCCGGTTGTGGCATGGCCTACATGCAGTTCATTTTCATGGCAATAAATGATTTTGCAAACAGTTGCATTTCATGTGTATGCTTTTCATAACAATCTTGAGCTCATGCACACAAAACCTGAAACAGCACAACTGCTAATAAAAAAGCAGTCTTAAAACTCTTGGCCACGACTGTATACTTCAACCAAACACAAAATGCCTTCCAATATGCCAGATGTTAAACATGCCAGGGTAGCGGAGAGAGGACTCTCTTTAACAAAAACTGGGTACATGAACAAAATTAATTGCCTTGTCCAAAATAATCTGAATATCTAAATTTCCTTAAGTCAGAACAATGATTAAACAGGCTGGAAAATTCTGTTTATAATAATAAAATGCAGCCATATTTGCATTTTTGGAAGTCATTAACATTTTAACCAAATTGATGCTTTTGTTCATTTCTGACCCAATTTCTGATTTTGTTTTATTAATTATTAAGAGAAATCAGCTCATACTCAGTACTACTCTTATTCATTTCTATTGTTATGCCATTTTAGGTTTGACTTTTTTCATTAGATTGAATATAAATAATTCACCTTTTTTAAAAAAAGATACACAGGGCAATGTTTTCAGTAGCTTTTAAAACCGTTTTGAAACCAATATAATTTCAGGAGGAAGAAACATTAAAAATGACAAACTGAGGAGGCTGTAGTGCTCTCTTTCTGTCCTCATCTGCTGTTCAGTAACGTTGAAGGGACAGCTCAGTTGGTAGATGGTTAAAAATAGCTTCTGTAATGTTATAGGTGAGGATTACATTGCATCCCACTGTAAAATAGCTGAAGCCTCCCATGTACCATGCCTTTTAATGTACTGTTTTTAAATCATCCACTTCTATATGTTGCTTGATAAATTGTGTATATATTAACATTTGTAAAATCACTAAATAATAATATGGATTGTTTGAAGCTTCATGACGGCTTTGGTTTTTTCCCTAACAAGTTGACTAGACTGTTAATGAAGTGCACTGGGTTATTTGAGGAGATTTGGGCCTCTGACAGTGCCTAGTAGATGCCAAGTTAGGCCTCTAGAATATATATCAGTTGATCTGCTCTCCCAGCCATCTGTGAGCTGTTTTAATACTGTTCTTAATCTGTAAGCTATATTTATGTAATAAGTGTAGTGTACAGTACCCATACAGTCAAGTTGTCAAGTTTAACCTGCTCAGAGTTTGCTTAGTAGACATATGTCATATGCAATCTGGAAAAATTAATTCATTTTATTGCTTAATTAACACCACTGAGCATATATGTATAAACACCTTGCACACGCAGGTTATATATTACACTCTCATGTGTTTATGCAGCATTAGAAATTTACTTTGCCTAACTTTCAAATTTGGCTAAAGACTTATTATAGATTATTTAGCTTGTGTGACTCTAGATGTTCGGTGCTAGAAGTTTTACATTTCATACACTAGTGTTTCTATGTAGACAACTGTTGTGATTCAGAGAATTAATCATCATGAAGTAATGAATACTGCCACAATATACAAAATATACTCAAGACCTGGTTGAGTGAGTTTGGTATGAGACAATTTGCCTGACCAACACTGAACACAGCATCTAACCAGAAGTGCAATATATACATAAGGTGCAGTTGTAACAGTGACCTGTGCATTGAGTTGTGGTGTGTATAAATGTATAAACATAAATATGAACATGTTATATCCATATGTGTGTACTAGTAAAATTATGATGTATGTAATAAATATGAAGTATACAGTATTATATGTCTATATTAAAGGTTATATATAGGAATGGCCCAGCGATGGATTGGCACCCTGTCCTGGGTCTATCTGCCCAGCGCCCGAAACGTTCTCCCCTGGATGGGCATGGGGAACCCCACCGCGACCCTATTAGAGGATAAGCGGGAGATAATGAATGAATGAATGAATATATAGGAATGTACATATAGCATATAAATCTACATATATACACATAAGTGAGATATAAACGAATAAAATTATAGGTCGTTATAGACATACATATTCCAAAATATAAGCATAGATATAGATATATAGATATTGCATTATGTACATTATGACATTATGAGCAGCAATATGAGTGACTACCAGTACCAGTGCAAAAAGGAAAAAGAGTTTTAGATCTGGCCATTGCATTAATTCAAAGCGTTTCTGAAAGAATAGAAAATGCTCGGTTTAATTCTTATATTATGTTCTGTTTCACTTTCAAAGCTGGCATAATTCTTAACCAATTCTACTTTTTCTTGATTCATTATAAAAAATGTATCTGTTGTGGTTATTTAATCTGAGCATGTGTGCAGTATGTAAAAATGAATTTCTTTATTTTTTTGTTATATAAATATATATATAATTATTATTATTTTTTAAACTCACATCATGAATGAGATTCAGATTATTTGGAGGAAATAAATAATTTGCATCAGAATAGTTTCGTTTGCCTAAATAATTTTTTTTTCTTCAGGTCTCTTTAGAGCGGCTGTGCCCAGCGGAGCTTCCACTGGCATTTACGAAGCACTTGAGCTCCGTGACAATGACAAGACTCGCTATTTGGGCAAAGGTATGATCATGATGACTTCTAATAATCACATAATCAGAAACTGTTTGATATCAAAATTATAAATTGCTTTGGCAAGTGCATTGGTGGAGAGCGATCCTGCTACAGATGCTTTTGTAAATACATTCTCCAGCCAGAGATGTGTAATTATCTTTGCCCAATTTTAGCATTTGTTTGGGGCACTGCTTTCAGGATCATAACAGCAGTTGTTGTTGCTGACCTTTCAAATGCTCTTGATATTATGTGCACAAAACACAAACAAAATACACACAGATGCACACAAACAGCTTTTTAAAAGAGTGTAATTAACCACAAATCAGACAAAGGATGACAAGTTGGTACTGAATCGTTGTTGCGTGTGTTTTACACTATGGCCATATTATCCATGGCTTTTTAATTCAATTGAAACGTTTCCCTAATATGTTCATGTCTTTTGTGATTTACGGTTTCTTTTCCTCTCACTCAATCTGATCTTTCGAGACTTTCTGTTAAACTATCAATGTATCTCTATAATTTCACTATTTTCAATTTCTTTGACTCTCTATCTTTTTCTTGTCCTCTGTCAGGGGTGAAAAGAGCTGTAAAATATGTAAATGAGTTCTTGGCCCCAGCTTTGTGTAATCAGGTAAAAGTGTGTGCAGTAACTGAACTAAGGGAAACCCCAGCACTGTGTCTGAACCAGAGCATGAGTCGTTTGGTTTGATTTTAAAACTAACAGATCACGAAGATCCGGAGAAATGGCTGCACACTAAATGACCCTTCACATGAATACTAATTTCCAGTTGTGTGATTGTCTTATGTCAGCTTTGCATGTTCCCCCTGTCCTCGGATCAGTGATGGTCTGCTTGTTCCTTTCAGGTGTCTCAAAAGCTGTTGAGCATATCAATAAAACAATTGCACCTGCCCTGGTTAGCCAGGTAGGATTATTTATTTTTTGACTAACATCACAGTGTGTGTCAGTAAATAGTAACTGGGCTGTTAAATTGTGATGGATCAATAATCTAGCTTTAATTCAGTGATGTGGGTCAGCTTTCTGTAGTGAAGCCCTGAAGCAGCCAGGATATATTGTAGGTATTAATTCTGTAAATGTTCCTTTTACACCTCAACCTAGCATGCTGTGAAAAAGTTTTAACCTGTGCTAATGGGTTTGGTTAACTGCAGTGTGTTTAACCCAGACTAATAGACCACTGAAGTTATCATTCTGTAGTCCACATTAGTTCAAGATTCAAGAAAATTTTATTATCATTAATATCACATGTGGTACATGAGACAAGAACGAAATTATGGGTCACGGTCCCTGATTACCCTGTTCTTTTAAAGGTTTTATTTAAATATAAAATTTAAAGAAGAAAATGAGATAAAAAATACTATATAGATATGTGAAATATAATAGAATATACAACTATGAATGTATATAATATATACAACTATGAATATATATAATATATACAACTATGAATATAACATAGAATATTTAAACTATAAATATAATATTTAAATATGTATATACAGTATGTAAAATAAATCAAGAATATATATATACACTATATATAAAAAGTAGTATACAATAGATATAAATTTAGCAGCATATAAAATGTATATAAACGGTATTGTTGAGGTATTTTATGCTAGGTCTCAAATTTAAGCCTAAACATGATTTTTAATGGCAAAAATGAACAGGCTTTCTAAACTCACATTAAACAACGATTCCCTTTTCTTAAACACTGGATTCTCTGAATTATTTGGTTATTTATTAGAGGTTATTCTAATATTTTAGCATGTGAGCTAATTCTACTGTGCACTGAAATGAGGTCTGTGAGCTACATCAGAGTAGTGTTGATCCTGCCGGTCAGAAGATCAGCTTCATGAATGATTCACAAATGCATTAACAAGGTGAAGATCAACTTTCATTGTTTTTTACTTTAACAAAATGTATTTTGATACTGAACTACACACACATATCAATCCTCAAGAAGTATTAAACTGATTAGCAAATTGTGCTGATTTTGTTTGAGAAGCTGTCAGTTAAAAGATGTTAATTCAGTGCTCAGTGTCATTTGCTTGCATGGCACAAAATTAGTGTTATGTCTATTAAGCAACCTCAGAATTCAGAGTGGGCAGCACAGTGGTGTAGGGCTTAGTATGGGGATCCAGGTTTGAATCCAAGTCTGGGTGGAGATTTCATGGTTTCCAGTCGAGTTTCCTCCCTTAGTCCAAAAGTAAAAGGATTAAATGTGAATTGGCTACTCCTCAATTGTCCCTATTTATAGTGTGTGTGCTCAGAGGATGGGCATGGGAACCACCATCTCAGCAGGATTAAGCAAAATCCATTAATGTTAAGGAGAGGCACATGAAAGTGCATCAGTTTCTAAATAATAATTTACAAAACCCATTTATTTTAAAAATCATTCATTTTTGCCATTAAAAACATGCCATTGATGAATATTATTAACATGTGTCCAACTACAAAATGATAACATGACCTCAGTGATCTATCGCATAATATTATACTGCTATTTGTTAAGTTTATTGTTACGAATTTCCTCTTTTATTTTATTTTATTTATTTTTTTTAATTCGACCAGGATGTCTCAGTGATGGAGCAGGAGAAGATTGACAATCTAATGCTTGATATGGATGGCACAGACAACAAATGTAAGCAACTGAGAACCTTAACACTGGTCTACATTTGAATTATATTTGTTTGAACTGAGCATTTAGTAACATTATCTTAAATGTACTCCACCTGCATGCACCAGGTCAGACCTGATGTTTACTTTACGGCAGACGTCGTAACTGGATTTTAAGTGTTTAGTCATTGTGGATGTGTGATTGCCCTAATGCAAAAAATATTTAAACTGGGCTCCGACGTTTACAGTAAAGAAAAAATAAATTTGCTTCATTCGCCACCACTAATAATAATCTAAAATTATTACATCCCATTCTTGTGATCACTGAACTTCATTAATTTATCTTTTTTTGTGCTTCATTAAAACTAAATGATACAGGTTTGGTCCTTATGTTGTGGGGGGGATGCGTGTATACTGTCTATCTAATCTCTATCTAAAAATCTAAAACATTTTCCTTCTGCTGTACCTGTAGCTAAATTTGGTGCAAATGCCATCCTGGGTGTCTCCCTGGCTGTGTGCAAGGCCGGTGCTGCAGAGAAGGGTGTCCCACTCTACCGCCACATTGCAGACCTTGCTGGAAACCCAGAGGTCATCCTCCCAGTGCCTGTAAGTACTTGTGGGTCCTTTTATTAAACGGTACATACTAAATTTGATGTTCTTGTAATTCACCCTGTTAATTAATTCAATGTGACCCCCCAAGGCATTTAACGTCATCAACGGTGGCTCGCATGCCGGCAATAAGCTGGCCATGCAGGAGTTTATGATCCTTCCTGTGGGAGCGAGCAGCTTCAAAGAGGCCATGCGCATCGGTGCTGAGGTTTACCATAACCTGAAGAATGTCATTAAGGAGAAGTACGGCAAGGACGCCACCAACGTCGGAGACGAGGGAGGATTCGCCCCAAACATTCTAGAAAACAAAGAAGGTGAGGAGAGTTGGTGCCTTTTCTGTCGGTGTGTAAAAACGGTCACTTCATGTACTTCCTCTTTGGTTCTTTCCTGATTGTGACATCTTTATTGAATGCATTCCAAGTGTTTTTACATTTTCATTTGCTCATTTAGAAGAAACATTTATCCAAAGCAACTTAGAATGATCACAACTTGATGGCTGGGGTCAGAACACAGAGACCTGAAGCAATAAGGCAGGGGTGCCCAACACGTCACAGGGGTGTCATGTAGATCGCGATGGATGTTTGAAATAAAAAGCGCTTATCACGTACCAGCCCGTTTTTTTTTTTTTTTTTTTTTTTTATACAGCACGATATCACACTTATACACACACGCTCACACATTTTCACACACACAATGTGGGTCATTCTGAATCACGATCTCTGTCCCTGTGCAAGCAACCCCCCCATCTCTCTTGCTGTTCCCAAAACCGGCACGTGGCCACCCCTACGTGCCTAAATCTGAAGCACTGCGTCGCGAATCATCTACATTAGTTTGTTTATGTTTTTGCACTTCTGTGAAAATGGCAATCTGAAGCCGTCTTTTCTATGCTGATTTGACAATACTAACATGATGTGTGTAAACAGGTTTCAATATAAAAGCTAAAAAAAAATAAAAAAAAGATTAACCCTTGTAGATCTCGATGACCTGTCCAATGGAAAAGTAGTTCTTGGGCCAGAAAAGTGTGGGCACCCCTGCAATAAGGGTTAAGGTCCTTGCTCATGGGCTCACATTGGTAACATCAATGAATCCTCAAACATCTGATTGATGGCCCAACACCCGAACCACTTAGCAACCACATCCTTGTAAAATTATACCATTTCAAAGTCTTATTTGGCTCTATTTCATAGTATAATGGTGTAATTCTGTATATTTAATGAATCTAATTAACCCAAAGGATTAGTACCACTGATATAAGTTTTGCAGCTCTGAGTAATGACATGTTTCTGAATCTCTGTATTTTATACTCGTGAATATGAAAAGGGTAATATCTTCTTCAATTACTTAATTACTTTCCCTGTTCTATAATGACTATGAACTCATACATGCGATTACATCACATTACCGTTCTCATTTGCTTTTAAGAGTTAATGAATAGTTTTAAAAATTGGCTTCTAAAGCTCCCATCAGCATGTGTCAATTACAAGCATACAAGAATGAAAGTGTTATTTGATCTGCCATGAAATTGCACAGACTTTAATTGCATTACCATTTAGGTGGTTGAGTAATATGGGGTAGGAGTAGTTTGTCGCAACATTGTGGATTTCAGTTGTGACTCCTCAAATACATGTAGGTCATCAAGGGTTCTGCAGGTTTCTGCATATTATCTGTACTCTGCTCCAACCCTGCAGAATGGAATTTTAATCTCTGAGCTAAGAAAACATACTAACAAACTTCTAAACATAATGCAATAAAATGTTGGAATACTTTTTTTAGAACTACTATTTTTGTTTAGTAGTATTCCTCTGTGAACAGTGGGTGTTACAGAAGCTAAAACATGGTGCATTTGGTTTATTCCATATGACTCTAAATCTGATCTGTCCATTAGCCGTTCACATGAACTCAGCCTCTAATTTTAGTGCAGGGAATGTTTTGGGAGGGAGCAGGTGGTTTTTAAATACAGGTCTTACTGCTGCAGTGTATACTACTTTCTGTAAGCCCACATGGTACCTGCAGTAATGTGAAACCTGCCATTGAACATGCTCCTTCTGAATTTATCTCCATGCTGCCTTAAATAAATGAATACAAACCGATAAGACGGTTGTGTTTAGTTGAATTATGTGTGAAAGTTGAATTTGTTTCTTAATAGTAAGTATTTTCTCAAATGAGTAATTCATTATTCCTGCTTTAGCTCTTGAGCTGCTGAAGACCGCTA
Organism: Corydoras maculifer; assembly: GCA_019802435.1. Taxonomy (NCBI): domain Eukaryota; kingdom Metazoa; phylum Chordata; class Actinopteri; order Siluriformes; family Callichthyidae; genus Corydoras; species Corydoras maculifer. The sequence continues at coordinate 500,918 of JAFMOD010000550.1, read as the reverse complement.
TCGGCAAGGCTGGCTACACCGATAAGATTGTGATCGGCATGGATGTCGCTGCCTCCGAGTTCTACAAAGGTGGCAAATATGACCTGGACTTCAAGTCACCTGATGATCCCAGCCGTTACATCTCTCCTGACCAGCTTGCTGATCTCTACAAAGGTTTTGTAAAGAACTACCCTGGTAAGTTTCTCCTGATAAACAGGCACCAGGTTTTAATTTCATTAAGAACATGAGTTAGGAGTTATCATATCATAGTGAGGCAACACTTACACATTGCCCTCTTCATCCAGCTTCTTAAATATTGTTTCAACATTCAGTCACTGTCCAGTATGGAAAAAAGTCAAATAATCAATCCCCACCAATCAGAAGGCCACAAACATATTACAGACAGATGGTATACTTTTAGGTGGCTGTTTACTCAGTTTATAAAGTAATTTTAGTTAAATATAATATTCAGATGTTGATTCTAAGTTTTAAAGGAAGTCATGTACCAATATAGTTGATGTAAATGTTATCCTCTGATTTGACTGTAAATTCCGACATGATTTAACAGACTCTGCAGCCATTGTGCTCAAATGTGTTTGAACATCCGCACAAGTATGAACCTTCATTTGAATGAAACATTTCCTGTTTCCTTTCAACAAAATTGTCAGACGCAAAGCTACTACACCGGATGCGTTTTTGATAAGTCATGTGTAGCACCAGTCAAATGTGTGTACACGCCGCCTCCTTGCTTTTATTTATCTATTTCCTCCACTTCATAGTTTTACAATTACAGACTGTAGAACATCTGTGTTCTTTTTCGTTAGTCAATGTTGGTTCTGTGTTCTCTATTGATCAGGACAATCACAGAACAGGTATCATTTTGGTGGTGGATTGTTTATTGTCAGTTCTGCAGTGATCCTGATGGGAAAGGAATAATACACCAACCAAATAATCCCTGCTCTGTGGTTCTACTATTGAGGTTCTGACCATTAGAACAGAGTAAAGGGGACGTACACAGTATGTACTGTAGAACACAAACAGATGAACTACAGTCTGGAACTGTAGAACTACAAAGTCCATCTTTACAGGAAGTGGACATAAAAACATGAACATTAAGAGAAGTGAAAAGGAAGTGTGTTCAAACGTTCATCTAATTCTGTAGACGGGTTCATTTATAACATTTTGGCTGTAGTGTTCTGAGGTATATTTGGAGGGGGAGAGTTTTGTGTAAAGTAATACAACATTGTGAGGAATAGATTATGCATTAGAGGCGGCACGGTGGCTTAGTGGTTAGCATGTTCTCCTCTCAGCGCTAGGGATTCCTGGTTCGAATCCCCATCTGGGTGGAGTTTCCATGTTTTCCCCGTGTCCACGTGGGTTTCCTCTGGGTTCTCCTCCCACAGTCCAAAAACATGGATCAAGTCAATTGAATTCTCAAAATTGCCCCATATAGAGTGTCTGTGTGAGTGAGTGTGTCCCCAACCATAGATTGGCACCCTGTCCTGGGTGTGTCTGCCCAGCGCCCAAGACATTCTCCCCTGGATTTGCATGGGGAACCCCCCCGTGACCCTAATAGAGGATAAAGCGGAAGATAATGGCTGGATGGAGATTACGCATTACTTTTGGGCTGCACACTGTCTTCTAGAGCTTTTTGCAAAAAAAAAAAATAAAAATAAGTAGTGGATGAAAGTCCTCCAAACAAAGATGTTTGTTTTTTCTTTTTTTAATTTTATTTATTTTAAAACCATAAGAAAAAAATATTAACAAATATTAATATAAAATAGCTTTTCACAATAAATTTGATTTATTAAAAAAATGTGCATATCATTTTAGTAATATTAATGAAATGTATTCTAAATAAAAACATGGTAATGTTAATCTAGGTGTTGCAGCCAGATAGGATAATGATCAGGTTTGATAATACTACAGTGTAGCTGCTTCATCCTTAACTACTGTCTTGAGGTGTTTTCTCATTTGTAAGCTGCTTTGGAAAACAGTCTGCTAAATGGCTACATGTAAATCTAATGCTACTGTCCTTTAGATCTGTCAACAAGACTGGCTGTTGCAAATAACTGATCCTAAACAGAACCTTAAAAGACATTGTTGGAGTTTAAATTCACCAAGAAGATAATGGGTTAAACCCCAAAGCCTGTTAACTGAACCGTAATAATGCCCTCGATCTACTGTGATGCTTTAAGCTCCCTTGACCCCTCACTGTCTCTGCTGGGATTATGTGAGCTCTACAATTTCTATTGAACAGATGGCTGTGCTCTTAATGAATACTGCATAGAATACCCTGTGATGAGTGTAGCTCCACAATATGATTGTTCACCATCCATCCATTATCTTGCGCTTGTCCGGGGTACGAGTCGGGGCGGGGGGGGGGGGGGCAGCAAACTAAGTAGATTGTTTACTTTATATTTTAAACCTGCTGATCTGCGTTTATACTGAACAAGATAAGTTCTTTCATTATCGCAGTTCTTGTCACAAAATGGGTGAAAGAATGTTGTGTGTATATCTCGTAACTTTACTGTATTACAGGTTTATTTTCCATCCATACCTTATCTTCCGATCATCCACTGCTAGGGTCGCAGCGGGGGGGGGGGGTGTTCCAATGCCCATCCAGGGGAGAATGTTTCGGGCGCTGGGCAGATACACCCAGGACAGGATGCCAATCTATCGCTGGGCACACACTCGCTCACAGACACCCTCTATATGGGGCAATTTGGAGAACTCAATTGACCTTGATCCATGTTTTTGGATGGTGGGAGGAAGCCAGAGAACTCGGAAGAAACCAAGGACACGGGGAGAACATGGAAACTCCACCCAGATTGGGATTCGAACCAGGAATCCCTAGCGCTGAGAGGAGAACATGCCAACCACTAAGCCACCTTTTACCTTAAAAGACATATCAGCAGATCCATTTAAAAAAGGGAGGTTCCTGTAAGAATAAAATAAACAGACAACTGTGATACAAGTGTAACTTTATTTTTGTTTTATCCACCACTTGGTCTAAAGTTCCAGCTACCAACATAATATAATAAATAATAGTACACCTTTTTTTTTAGGAATGTTGTTAAGGCGTTATTATAATTGAATAAATTGTTACTTTTTAATCTCAATTAATTGCAAAAACAATAAATTGTCTCAGTCCTTGTGTGTGTAGCTGTACATTGTGAGTTCTGATTGATTAATTTATTCATTTGGGTTTTAGTTGTCTCCATTGAGGATCCATTCGACCAGGATGACTGGGAAGCCTGGTCCAAGTTCACAGGCAGCACAAGCATTCAGGTGGTGGGTGATGACCTCACTGTGACCAACCCCAAGCGCATCGCTAAGGCCGTGTCCGATAAGGCCTGCAACTGCCTGCTGCTCAAGGTCAACCAGATCGGCTCTGTCACAGAGTCCCTCCAGGCGTGAGTGTCCTCACGTACATCCTGTAGTTCTCTAATGCCATCATAATGATCTATTCAGTGTATTCACGTCTTTTGTTTTCTCACTGTACAGCTGCAAGATGGCACAGTCTAGTGGATGGGGTGTGATGGTGAGTCATCGCTCCGGCGAGACTGAGGATACCTTCATCGCTGACCTGGTGGTTGGTCTCTGCACCGGCCAGGTGAGGAATTACCCATTATTAAATCTTTTCACCAAGGCCTCATACTAATCCTGTCTTCTGAAACATTTACATCACATACCAATTTGAGGATTATGTAACTGTGTCCTTTTTTTGGTCCCTAATTTAGATCAAGACCGGAGCGCCCTGCCGTTCTGAGCGTCTGGCCAAGTACAATCAACTGCTGAGGTAAACACGATGGCTAAATAAACATGTTGCGTCTTAGACTGTGACTACTCTATAACTAAAGCTAACCCACAATCATACACTATGTGGTCAAACGTATTGATGCACACCTTTTAAGGTGTGAGTTCAGGTGTTTCATTCAATTCCGTTGCCACAGGGGTCACTTGGCCATGCATGTTAAGTAATGATATACTTCCTACTTCCCTAAACTTCCCAGTTTAGGGAAGGCTCTATATTCCTGTATTGCTGTGACCCAGTACTTAAAGTATGACCCCATGCAGTCACATGCTGTTGGTTGAGGATCAATCGCTCCAAATACAATAGTTGATTGCCCTCAAGCAAGGCATCTAACCCCAAGTGCTCTCCAGATGATCTATACAAGGCCCATATGCTCACTGTGTCAGTGTGTCTGCATTGATTGGTTAAATGTGTTGGGCCTATTTTTTTTTGTGCATAAGCAAAAGCTAAATTAGAATCAGATTTATTTTTGCCAAGTATGTTACACACACGGCGGCACGGTGGCTTAGTGGTTAGCACATTCGCCTCTCAGCGCTAGGGATTCCCGGTTCGAATCCCCATCTGGGTGGAGTTTCCATGTTCTCCCCGTGTCTGCGTGGGTTTCCTCCGGGTTCTCCGGTTTCTTCCCACAGTCCAAAAACATGGATCAAGTTAATTGAATTCTCAAAATTGCCCAATTTAGAGTGTGTATGTGTGAGTGAGTGTGTGCCCAGCGATGGATTGGCGACCTGTCCTGGGTCTATCTGCCCAGCGCCCGAGACGTTCTCCCCTGGATGGGCATGGGGAACCCCATCGCGACCCTAATAGAGGATAAGCGGAAGATAATGAATGAATGAATGTTACACACACACTAAGTGAGTGTGTGCCCCGCGATAGATTGGCGCCCTGTCCTGGGTGTATCTGCCCAGCACCCGAAACGTTCATGGGGGCATGGGGAACCCCACCGCATCCCTAATAGAGGATAAAAGCGGGAGATAATGAATGAATGTTACACACACAAGGAATTTGGTTCCGGCATAATGGTGTCTCTCTTGTAAAATGACAATTTACTGTATTTACAGTTTATATTTACAAATAACAAATTTGCTGTACATGTGATAATTATGTTATAAAATATAAAAATGCATGGCTGGGTGAGTACAGTGTGGTGGGACTTGTCCACACAGAGCTCTGACCTTAACATTAAACACTTTAGGAATGAACTAGAACAGAGATTGGGAGCCAGGTCCACATGACTTTTGTTGCAAATGTTGATCTTTCAAAAATTCACCCAGACGCTTAAATCATAAAGTAAGTGTTTTTTAAAGTGTGAAGGCTGTTGAAGTTACAAAAAAGGGAGACTAATTTAGGATTGAATAACAAAAGCTTTTGAGGGTCCTCTGTGAGCATGAGCTGGAACTTTTGGAGTAAAGAGATATCAAACTTGTACAAAGTGGAATCTTCAGCACATGTGTGGAACGTTACCACAGAGAACAAAGCGGTGCAATCAGGCCTTAACCCGCATCACATATTAATACTTAGTTGGTAAAGCTGGCATATTGTTTGTGGTTGGAGTCTCAAAAGGCTTAACTAATATCTGTAAAGAAATGTTTTCCTGACTTCTCATTGCTGGTTTTAGGGAAAAAGTGCGACTACATAAAAAATTAACATTATATAATTATTTATAAATAAATAAAACTATATCCACTAGTTTTGCTCCTCTGATTGTGATGTTCTCAGTTTCTCCTCCTGTAAAGATGGACTTTGTAGTTCTACAGTTCCAGACTGTAGTCCATCTGTTTGTGTTCTACAGTACATACTGTGTACGTCCCCTGTACTCTGTTCTAATGGTCAGAACCTCAATAGTAGAACCACAGAGCAGGGATTATTGGGTTGGTGTATTATTCCTATCCCAGCAGTATCACTGAAGTGTTTATATAAAACTACACTAACCCCCCCCCCCCCCACTGCATCAGTGTCCCTGCAGAACTGATTATAAACAATCCACCACCCAAATTACACCTGTTCTGTGATGATCCTGACCAACAGAGAACCAACAGGAGACTAACAAAACAAAGAGAACAAATGTAATACAGTCTGTAATTATAAAACTCCATCAAAAGTTCATCTATATTGTAAGTGAGAAGATAAACGATGGAGCAAGAAGGGGGTGTGTCCAAACTTTTGACTGGTACTATGTTAAAAAGTTGCCAAACAATTGCATTCTTCACTTTATATTCCTGTTTGTGTTACATGTTGTAATGTGTTCTTAATGGTTTTTGCAGGATTGAGGAGGAGCTTGGCGATAAGGCCCGCTTTGCCGGTCAGAACTTCAGGAAGCCCATCTGAGAAGCGGGACTGCTATGGGCCTTTGTTTCTTCACTGTAGTCACACTCCTGCTTCTAAAGCCACGCTAACGTCAGTGTAGCTCCAGAGTGGAAATACAGGAACGGCATTGAAACCCAAGGTCCAAATTCATATGGCGCAAACTCCTCTTTCTGTGCCTGCTGGTACACCTCCATGCTTTAGAACCCAAACAGCACTGGTCCTTTAATTGTCTGTATTGTGTGAGGTGTCTGTTTTTGTTTTTGTCCCGTGTGTTCATGCAGAGCTGAATTATTCAGTGTGCCGCACAGCATTTAATATTACATCTGTGCATTGTGTTGCTGGTAAAAAGCTGTAGTACTACTAAAAGGCGTGGCATAACTACAAATAAAACTATTCTTAAACGGAAATTCAGTCTGTATGGATTTTTGTAGTGCTTCCACATCAGGAAGAAGGTTCTGGGTTCGAATCCCGCAGATCTGTGCAAGTTCGCATGGTTTTCCTTAGCTGGGTAAATTTTACTTCCAGCACCTCACCCTCAATCGGTTTAATTAGAATGAGCAACATATTAAAATATAACTAATGTTTAAACACCACAGTGTGTTTCTCCTGACTCTAATGTTTTTATTTATACTACTTGTGTGTACGCTTTACGCTTCTCAACCAAATGATAACGCATCTGTACGGAGAACAAAAACACAATGCAGTCTTAATTAAATCAGTTTCATTCATTCATTCATTAACTCCCACTTTATCCTCTATTAGGGTCCCGGTGGGGTTCCCCATGCCCATCCAGGGGAGAACGTCTCGGGCGCTGGGCAGATAAACCCAGGACAGGACGCCAATCCATCGCTGGTCACACACTCACTCACACAGACACACTCTATAGGGGGCAATTTTGAGAAATCAATTGACTTGATCCATGTTTTTGGACTGTGGGAGGAAACTGGAGAACCCGGAGGAAACCCACGCAGACACGGGGAGAACATGGAAACTCCACCCAGATGGGGATTCGAACCGGGAATCCCTAGTGCTGAGAGGAGAACATGCTAACCACTAAGCCACTGTGCCCCCCCTAACAATTTCTTCTGACTTATTAAAAAAAAAATTCCCCTACATACCAATTTATTATCTTAATGCTATTTTACTTTGTTCTAAGTATGAGGGAGAAAGAGGAAGGGTAAGTGAGACAAATGAGCTGGAACAGATGAGAAAGCATTATATGCTGCTGTAAAAAGTTGGTAAGCCTAACTAAAACTCATTTTATATATTTAATTATTTATTAGGGTGGCTTAGTGGTTAGCATGTTCTCCTCTCAGCACTAGTGATTCCCGGTTCAAATCCCCATCTGGGTGGAGTTTCCATGTTCTCCCCGTGTCTTCGTGGGTTTCCTCCGGGTTCTCCGGTTTCCTCCCACAGTCCAAAAACATGGATCAAGGTCAAATTCATTCATTCATCTATTATCTCCCGCTTTATCCTCTATTAGGGTCGCGGTGGGGTTCCCCATGCCCATCCAGGGGAGAACGTTTCGGGCGCTGGGCAGATAGACCCAGGACAGGGGGCCAATCCATCGCTGGGCACACACTCACTCACACACACAAACTCTATATGGGGCAATTTCGAGAATTCAATTGACTTGATCCATGTTTTTGAACTGTGGGAGGAAACCAGAGAACCCTGAGGAAACCCACGCAGACACGGGGAGAACATGGAAACTCCACCCAGATGGGGATTCGAACCGGGAATCCCTAGCGCTGAGAGGAGAACATGCTAACCACTAAGCCACCGTGCCGCCCTCAAGGTCAAATGAATACACCAAATTGCCCCATATAGAGTGTGTCTGTGTGAGTGTGTGTCCAGGGATAGTTTGGCGTCCTGTCCTGGGTCTATCTGCCCAGCGCCCGAAACGTTCTCGCCTGGATGGGCATGGGGAACCCCACCGCGACCCTAATAGAGGATAAAGCGGAAGATAATGGATGGATGGAGTTTTTATATATATATATAAGCAATAAGGCACAGGGGGTCACAAGAATGAGATGTTAGTCATGACGCAAGAAGTTTTATTGCGCTCATAAAACAGTTATCACTATAAAACAATGTTTAATTCATACGTGTTTATTGAAAGCAAAATATGTTGATTTTTTAAAAAATGTTGTAAAACTGATCTTCCATTCTAATCTAGTCTGCTTTTAAAACTCAACAGTGATCGCTTAGTAACAGGTTTCCTGTTTCTCTATCAAATGCTGCCATCTAGTGGCCAAATTACAGAACGAAATTCATTAAAAAAAAAAAACGTGCAACTGTTAGTGCTCATCGTTTTGTCTTAATGTTTATATTAATCTGTAGTTTTTGATTTAAAATAATGTATATCACGCATCGATACAATTATTCTTAATCGTGTCACGAATGAACAGTATATGTATTGAACGTGTGTGTGTGTGTTACTAATGAAGTAAGGACTTACATGATGGGTCTACAATTGTTCCTCAGCCTCTGATAACATAACAGAGAGTACTGTTCTTTTTCCTGATGTCATTAACGCTGATATCACTCCATTACAGATGCTGATGGTGTTCCTCTGTAGGGAATCAGCTATTTAATGAACAGAAGGCTGTTATTCACGTCGTTCTAATGGCAGCTCATCAGACAGTTGTGTTGAAAATGCCTCCTGGAAGGTAATAGGAGTTGAGTGGAAAAGTTCACGCTCACTGATTCAGGCTTAATAAAGCCAGGACTCAGCCGATACACTGATACTGATCTGTCTGATTATTATTAATCTGCTTCTTATTATTTAATGTTAAATATAAAACAAGGCGGCTTGGTGGTTAGCATGTTCTCCTCTCAGCACTAGGGATTCCCGGTTCGAATCCCCATCTGGTTGGAGTTTCCATGTTCTCCCCGTGTCCTTGTGGGTTTCCTCCGGGTTCTCCGGTTTCCTCCCACAGTCCAAAAACATGGATCAGGGTCAAATGTGTTCTCCAAATTGCCCCATATAGAGTGTATCTGTGTGAGAGAGTGTGTGTCCAGCGATGGATTGGCGCCCTGTCCTGGGTGTATCTGCCCAGCGCCCGAAACGTTCTCCCCTGGATGGGCATGGGGAACCCCCCCCCCCCCCTAATAGAGGATAAAGCGGAAGATAATAAATGGATAAATAAAGCATGGTGGCTTAGTGGTTAGCATGTTCTCCTCTCAGCGCTAGGGATTCCCGGTTCGAATCCCCATCTGGTTGGAGTTTCCATGTTCTCCCCGTGTCTTTGTGGGTTTCCTCCGGGTTCTCCGGTTTCCTCCCACAGTCCAAAAACATGGATCAGGGTCAAATGTGTTCTCCAAACTGCCCCATATAGAGTGTGTGTGTGTGTGTGTGAGTGAGTGTGTGCCCAGCGATAGATTGGCGTCCTGTCCTGGGTGTATCTGCCCAGCGCCCGAAACGTTCTCCCCTGGATGGGCATGGGGAACCCCCCCCCCCCCCCCATCCCACTTGGGATGCAGGTTCAAATCCCAATCTGGGTGGAATTTGCATGTTCTCCCTGTGTAACATGGGTTTTCTCTGGGTTTTCTGGTTTCCTCCTATAGTCAAAAATTTAAATTCAAGGTCAATTGAAAGCACTGAATTGCCCCCAAATGAAGTGTGTGTAGGAGTGAGTGTGTGCTCTGTGATGGATTGGCACCCTGTACTGGATGCATCTGCCCAGCGCCAACAATGCCCCCCCACCACCTCCCTGTGACCCTAGTAGAGAATTAAGCAGAAGATGATGGATGGATGGATTGGTGGTATGCTGGGGATCCAGGTTTGAATCCCGATCTGGGTGGTGTTTCCATGTTCTCTTTGTTCTCTGAGTTCCCCACCAAAAAAATGTATTCAAGGTGAATAGGATGCTCGAAATTGCCCCTATATAATGGGTGTGTGTCTGTCTGTGAGTGAATTTGTGCCCAGCAATGAATTGGCAGCCCCCGCGACCCCGCCAGAGGATTCTGCTGAAGATGAGATGAGCTCTGCGAACTTTTGAGGAAGCTAACAAAAGTACATTTATTACGTCATCGATAACGTTGCGTCCCCCCTTTTCTCGAACTCTGTTACCGATTCTTTATTAATGTATTTTAAGTGTAGGGCATCACAACGCATGAGGCTCCTCTTGTGCCACCTAGTGGCTGCTTGTTCAAATCGTTCATCAGCGTTTTGGAAGAGAATTACAACAACGTATGAAACTATAATAAATCTGATTCTGTTACAGTTACAATAATAATAAATTATGAATTTAATTTAATAATTAAATTGTTATTTATAAACACTTGTTTCCTATAAGGGCGGCACGGTGGTTTAGTGGTTAGCATGTTCTCCTCTCAGCGCTAGGGATTCCCGGTTCGAATCCCCATCTGGGTGGAGTTTCCATGTTCTCCCCGTGTCTGCGTGGGTTTCCTTCGGGTTCTCCGGTTTCCTCCCACAGTCCAAAAACATGGATCAAGTCAATTGAATTCTCTAAAATTGCCCCATATAGAGTGTGTATGTGTGAGTGTGTGTGTGAGTGAGTGTGTGCCCATCGACGGATTGGCGCCCTGTCCTGGGTCTATCTGCCCAGCGCCTGAAATGTTCTCCCCTGGATGGGCATGGGGAACCCCACCGAGACCCTAATAGAGGATAAAGCGGGAGATAATGAATGAATGAATAAATGTTTCCAATAAACCGACCTCCTCTCATCAGAAAGGTCTTTCCACAGGATTTCAGATGGTCATTTTTTTTTTACCAATATTGATTTTCATCTACTTCCATTATCTCCTGCTTTATCCTCTATTAGGGCCGCGGGGAGGGGTGGGGGTTCCCCATGCCCATCCAGGGGAGAACGTCTCGGGCACTGGGCAGATACACCCAGAACAGGGTGCGAATCTATCACTGGACACACACTCACTCACACAGACACACTCTATATGGGGCAATTTGGAGAACTCAATTGACTTGATCCATGTTTTTGGACTGTGGGAGGAAACCGGAGAACCCGGAGGAAACCCACGCAGACACAGGGAGAACATGGAAACTCCACCCAGATTGGGATTCGAACCAGGAATCATTTTCACCTCAAAATTGTTAAATCTCAGGAGTGCAGTGTGCACTGGGTTTCAGCTTCACTCCACAGACCCTGCTGTCATGCATAACAATTAATGCACCGTCAGCATGTTGGAAAGTGTATAAATGTCTTATTTATAACTCCTACGTTAACGTTCTGTGGAAATGACACAGTTTATTAAACGGCCTTTATTTGGTCAGTTCTCAGAAGCGAGGCTCGTTCATTTGCAGGTCTGTAGCGACCTCTACTGTCTCTTTACATCAACAGCAACGTTCTGCCTTTTCCAAATCCAGTGCTTTTTAAACTTGGTATTAACAAGTAAAACATTTTTTTTTTTAACCACCCCTATATCGAGTTACATAACTTTCTCCTATTTCTCATTTTATTCAATAATGATAAAGAACAAACTTTTTTGTCAAAATGGGCAATTTATTCATAGAAAACAAAATTAATTCATTTTAATTGATTCATTGTGCAAAGTTTCAGCTTAATCGGATAACGATAAGTGTGGTAAAATAACATTTGCTAATTTTTTACATAAAGACAAACCGGTTTTATAATAATAATAATAATAATAATAATAATAATAATAATTAGGCACGGTGGCTTAGTGGTTTAGTTCTCCTCTCAGCGCTAGGGATTCCCGGTTCGAATCCCCATCTGGGTGGAGTTTCCATGTTCACCCCGTGTCTGCATGGGTTTCCTCCCACAGTCCAAAAATATGGATCAAGTTAATTGAATTCTCAAAATTGCCCCATATAGAGTGTGTCTGTGTGAGTGAGTGTGTGCCCAGTGATGGATTGGCGCCCTGTCCTGGGTCTATCTGCCCAGCGCCCGAGACGTTCTCCCCTGGATGGGCATGGGGAACCCCACCGCGACCCTAATAGAGGATAAGCGGGAGATAATGAATGAATGAATAATAATAATAATTATTATTATTATTATTATTGGGCAGCAAGGTGGCTTAGTGGTTGGCATGTTCTCCTCTCAGCACTAGGGATTCCCGGTTCGAATCCCAATCTGGGTGGAGTTTCCATGTTCTCTCCGTGTCCACGTGGGTTTCCTCCGGGTTCTCCGGTTTCCTCCCACAGTCCAAAAACATGGATTAAGGTCAACTGAATTCTTCAAATTGCCCCACATAGAGTGTGTCTGCGTAAGTGAGTGTGTGCCCAGCCATAGATTGGCGCCCTGTCCTGGGTGTATCTGCCCAGCGCCCCGAAAAAGTTCTCCCCTGGATGGGCATGGGGAACCCCCTTGCGACCCTAATAGAGGATAAAGTGGAAGATAATGGATGGAGGGATGTTGTATGTGTGTGTGTATCTGTGTAACTAAGTGTGTTAACACAGCGATGCCCCCCCAAAGGCACTTCAGCCATAGACCTTGGGCAGACTGGGAATTGAACCCAGGACAAAATACCTACGACTGCCCCAATAAGGACCTTATGTAATTGCTGGCTCCTTTAAGTTGTATTATTATTAGGAGAATTTAATTGACCTTGATCCATGTTTTTGGACTGTGGGAGGAAACCGGAAAACCCGGAGGAAACCCACGTGGACACGGGGAGAACATGGAAACTCCACCCAGATTGGGATTCGAACCGGGAATCCCTAGTGCTGAGAGGAGAACATGCTAACCAGTAAGCCACCGTGCCGCCTATTGTTGATGATCCAGCTATTATCTTCTGCTTTATTTGCTACTAGGATTACGGGGGGTGGGTTACCCATCCCCATCCAAGGGAGAACTTTTCAGGCGCTGGGCAGATAGACCCAGGACAGTGCACTAATCCATCGCTGGGCACACTCTCACTCACTCAAACACACTCTATATGGGGCAATTTGGAGAATTCAATTGACTTGATCCATGTTTTTGGACTGTGGGAGGAAACCGGAAAACCCGGAGGAAACCCACGCGGACACGGGGAGAACATGGAAACTCCACTCAGACTGGGATTCGAACCGGGAATCGATTCATTAAAATGACTGAAACTAATAAAACAGACGGACAGGAGGCTTAGTGGTTTTCATGTTCGCCTCCAGCACTAGGAATTCCCAGTTTGTTTTGGGAACAGTTTTGGGAATCCCTAGTGCTGAGAGGAGAACATGCTAAACACTAAACCAACCGCTTTGTAAGTCACTTTCGATATCATTGATCCCTTTGGGAGGGTTCCCTTATGTAAATTAAGGAACCAGTAGCAATCAAAAGACCAAATGTAAATGTAGTTATTAATACGTTATGGTTGGCGTTACTAACTGAATATAAGTCTCCGCAATGCATTAAGTGTGTGTGTGTGTGTGTGTGTGTGTGTGTGTGTGTGTATACGTATACGATTAATATTCTATATCCAAAAGCCGTGTTAGATGGGAATCTCTGGCTGGATTGCAGAATTTATCAGAATAACTAATCAATCATTATGGATAACGAGCTTTGTGTTAGATGTGGCATAGAAAGGAAAGCACAAGTTCTCCGAAAACCTTCTAAAGAACAACAGTTTGTGGTTCAGTTTACATCCATCTGTCTTTTCGTGTCGGTGCAGGCTTGTATGAAATGTTTATGCTATCTCACTCCCCCCGGGAGCGGGGCGGCCTGCTGACGGAACAGTCCAACAACACTCAAACAACGCTCCAACAACGCTCCAACAACGCTCCAGCTCGTTCCGAAGATAGACGTGGCCTCACCTAGTTCCTTCACTCGATTTCACTTTTCGGAAATTAGCCAGCACACACCAGCCAACCTTTCATCAAGCACCTTCACCTCTCTTCCTCACACAATAGGACATTGAGCCGTGCCAGAATAAGCCCTCCTTTAATGTAAATTATACTTTGGCACACAGTGTGTAAAGGATTACTGATATAAGAGTTTCAGATGAGCTGCCAAGACAAGGTAGCCGAGCGGTGGGAATGAGATTCGGGCCATCTGTTTGCTGCTGGCAGGAATGATGGGGGTATTATGTGTGCAGAGGGTCCATTAAGCATGCATTTTCTAAGTTACAAAGGAAAATGGTGGTGCGCCGGGTTCCTTTCGGAGCCGCTGAGCCTGTCTCTTAACTGCACTTGTAGGCCTTATTGTCTCTGTGATTACAGGCACTTTGGTGAATTGGCACTAACTCACCTCGTCCTCCTCCCCTTCCAATCATCGCCTGCATCTCCGTCTTCTCCTGACAACACCCAGTCCAGAATGTCCTGCTTTTCTTCTATTTGCGATGCTCACGCAGCCCGGCGAGCTCCGATCATCCAACAAACCTCCTGCTCCTGGCACAACATCGCAGAGCGAGACCTTTATCACGATGAAGGAACAAGACCTTTATCAGGACGAGCTGGCTGTGAGAGTTTTGCTGAGGCGCCAAGGCTTTGGCTTACTGTTTATTCACTGCAAACGTTCAGAAAGTACATTTATCTCATACAGTTTCTTAAAATCAGCAAATGTTTCTGAAAACTATTTTTTTAATTATTTATCTTACTCAGAAATCTGGCAAGTCAACAAAATTTGTTACACTTTTTAAAGATTACATTTTGTTGCAGTGCTCATGGTGAAGTAACCTTGAATGATAATATATTTTTTACTTTCATTTTTTTAAACACATACATAAAAACCTGTATATGTATACATAAATATATTCATTCATTCATTATCTCCCGCTTTATTCTCTATTAGGGTCGCGGTGGGGTTCCCCATGCCCATCCAGGGGAGAACGTCTCGGGCGCCGGGCAGATAGACCCAGGACAGAGCGCCAATCCATTGCTGGGCACACACTCAATTGACTTTTTGAATTTTGAGAACTCAATTGACTTGATCCATGTATTTTGGACTGTAGGAGGAAACCGGAGAACCCGGAGGAAACCCACGTGGACACAGGGAGAACATGGAAACTCCACCCAGATTGGGATTCGAACCGGGAATCCCTAGTGCTGAGAGGCAAACGTGCTAACCACTAAGCCACAAATATAAATATATATACACACACACACACACACATATATATATATATATATATATATATATATATATATATATATATATATATATATATATACGGCAGTACGGTGGCTTAGTGGTTAGCATGTTCTCCTCTCAACACTAAGGTTTCCCAGGAGGTTTCCATGTTCTTCCCGTGTCCGTGTGGGTTTCTTCCGGTTTCCTCCCACAGTCCAAAAACATGGACCAAGGTCAATTAAGTTCTCCAAATTGCCCCATATAGAGTGTGTTTGTGTGAGTGAGTGTGTGAGTGAGTGTGTGTCTGAGTATTAATATCCTGTCCTGGGTGTATCTGCCCAACTGTCTCTCTTGGATGGGCATGGGGAACCCTCCCCCATACACTTACACACACTGTATAGAGGCATTTTAGAGCAGCCAATTCACCTCAAATTCATGTCTCATGTCCAAACTTGGACCTCCCAGTGCTGAGAGATGGACGTGCTAAGCTCTACACCACCGTGCTGCCCACGAGTTTGCAATTCAGCCAGATATCTGGGAAAAGGCACTTGTTCACTGGATGTGTAATGACAACTATGACTGAATGGTTGTGGGCGAACGATGATAAAGAAAGCCAGAAAAGCAATCAGCATTGTGTAGCATTGTGTCAGGAAGCACACAGGGGGTTAAGTGCAGCGTGCGGAGCTCAGTGGTAATGGCTCAGTCTGATCATTCACTTGTGAATACAGCCAGTGGGACCTAATATGCTTCCAAGGGAAGCACAGAGATGTACACACAGTGCAGAAAACCACACGCTAAACCAATCATTCCCTCCTGTAGAGGGCCATACACTGAATACTCAGCTTTCAGTCTGTGTAATCCAGCCCTGGGGACTGAAAACATTTATTACATATAATAGGTGGGTCTGTGTCCCATCTCACTGTTTCTCGAGTATTGTGTGCATGAGGTCAGTTTTGTCCGGTGCAAAGAGCATGACACCAGTGCTGCTGTTTACTTCATCAAGATCTACTTTCAGCAGCAGAAGACATGTTAACTGTATATATATATATATATATATATATATATATATATATATATATATATATATATATATATATATATATACATATGGTGGCACGGTGACTTAGTGGTTAGCATGTTCTCCTCTCAGTGCTAGGGATTCCCGGTTCGAATCCCAATCTGGATTTAGTTTCCATGTTCTCCCTCTGGGTTCTTCAGTTTCCTCCCACAGTCTAAAAACATAGATCAAGGTCAATTGAATTCTCCAAATTGCCCCATGTAGAGTGTGTGAGCGTGTGTTTGAGCGTGTGTGTGAGCGTGTGTGTACCCAGCGATAGATTGGCACCCTGTCCTGGGTGTATCTGCCCAGCTCCCAAAACGTTCTCCCCTGGATAATCATGGGGAGGATAAAGCCCTGTACTTGAGACCTGGCTCCTCCTTTATACACTACCAGTCAAAAGTTTGGACACACTTTTTTTTACCACTTATTGTCCGTAAAGATGGACTTTGTAGTTCTACAGTTCCAGATTGTAGTCCATCTATTTGTGTTCTACAGTACATACTGTGTACGTCCCCTTAACTCTGTCCTAATGGTCAGAACCCCAATAGTAGCACCACAGAGCAGGGATTATTGGGTTGGTGTATTATTCCTATCCCAGCAGTGTCACTGAGGTGTTTAAATGAAACTACAGCAACACTGCCGCACCAAAACCAAAACTGTGATGATCCTGACCAATAGAGATCAGGGAACCAAGAGGGGCTAACAAAACAAAGATAACAGATGTTCTACAGTCTTTAATTGTAAGACTACAATGTTCCTCTATATGATAAGTGGAGGAAATAGACGATGAAGCAAGAAGCATCCAAACTTTTGACTGCTACTGTATGTTTATTGAAATATTAGCATTTTTGGTCATAAATGTAGGCATTTCAGCAGACGCTTTTATCTAAGGTGACTTGCAAGTATCCCAACTTGATGACTGAGAACCTTGAGGACACAGGGCTACACATAGAATTCCTGGATCAGTGACAGTTAAAGGTCTTGCTCATGGCCCCACTCTGGTAACTTCGTTGGAGCTGGGATTTGAACCCCCAACCTTCAGATTGACAGCCCTAACCACTGAGCTACTACACCCATAAGGTTGATGTGGGTGAGTATATGCACTGTGTTGTTTTACAGTTACAGTATTACGTGCTAAAACATTCTCAGTTTCATTGATTGGAGTGGTGGTCGGAGGCGGAGGTGTGTTAGTGTGTTGCATTGATATGATTGGATCAGACACAGCAGTGCTGCTGAAGTCTCTGTACTCTGTGTCCATTATTAAGAATATCTACCTTGTTGATGTAACGTCGGAGACAATGCTGTATCTGTTATGGCTTAATTTGTGTTAAGCGTTCTCTAATTGTTTATCTGTGCTCACGTAACCGTTGCTGTCACCGAGGTGTTCCACCACAACAAGGTTCTGCAGCTGATATGCCGGGGGTTTTTTTGTTACCAAAAGTAATGTAGTGCATTCATTATTCATTCATTATCTCCCGCTTTATCCTCTATTGGGGTCGCGGTGGGGTTCCCCATGCCCATCCAGGGGAGAACGTCTCGGGCGCTGGGCAGAGAGACCCAGGACAGGGCGCCAATCCATCGCTGGGCACACACTCACTCACACAGACACACTCTATATGGGGCAATTTGGAGAATTCAATTGACTTGATCCATGTTTTTGGACTGTGGGAGGAAACTGGAGAACCCGGAGGAAACCCACGCAGACACGGGGAGAACATGGAAACTCCACCCAGATGGGGATTCAAACCGGGAATCCCTAGCGCTGAGAGGCGAACGTGCTAAGCCACCGTGCCACCCTAATGTCGTGCATTGTAACCAAATATCTCATTTTTGGCCGTGCTGTTCAAAGGCATTGTTACTGTCTTGTCTTTAGTCTGGAGGCACTTTTGCATTCTTGAGAAGACTAGAACCACTACTGCTATTCAAACCTACTGAAAACTCTCTACCACACCCCACTGTGTTAGTGTCACTGCAGTGCTGAGAATCATCTGTCACTTAAATAATGCCTGCTCTGTGGTGGTCCTATGGGGATCCCCGTGGTTGAAGAATAAGGCTGAAAGTAAAGAGGAGTGATACGGTATAGAGAAAACAGATGGACTTCAGTCCAATAAGAACATCCATCCATCCATTATCTTCTGCTTTATCGTCTACTAGGGTCGCGGGGGGTTCCTCATGCCCATCCAGGAGAGAATGTTTCAGGCTCTGGGCAGATACAGCCAGGACAGGGCGCCAATCTATCGCTGGGCATATACTCACTCACACAGACACACTCTATATGGGGTAATTTAAAGAACTCTATTGATCCATGTTTTTGGACTGTGGGAGAAAACCGGAGAACCCGGAGGAAACCCACGTGGACACGGGGAGAACATGGAAACTCCACCCAGATTGGGATTCGAACCGGGAATCCCTAGTGCCGAGAGGCGAACGTGCCAACCACTAAGCCACCATGCCGCCCCCGATTAGAACATCTCACACAAATAAATTCATTAAAATGATTAAAACTAATAAAACAGATGGACTTAGTGATTAGCATCTTGAATCCCAATCTGGTTTCAATGTTCTCCCCGAGTCCGTGTGGGTTTCCTCCGGGTTCTTTGGTTTCCTCCCACAGTCCAAAAAAAACATGGATCAAGGTCAATTGAGTTCTCCAAATTGCCCCATATGGAGTGTGTTTGGGTGAGTAAGTGTGTCCAGTGATAGATTGGCACCCTGTACTGGATGTATCTGCTCAGCACCCAAAACACCCCCCCCTGCCCCGCGACCCTAATAGAGGATAAAGTTGAAGATAATGGATGGATGGATAATAAAACAGACTATGTGTTTTGAGTCTAACATGCACATAATAAAGTGATTGATGTAAGAGATGGATTGGATTTTATTAAAACCTTGAGAGGAAACAATAATTCATTTATTTATACTTACACCTTCAGACTTTGCTGTGTGCCACTTTTGAGGGTTATAGCACAGTGCTTTATCTCCAGATATCTGCAGGCTGCACCAAAGCCTTTTATGAAGTAATGGAGTCTTCCAGGATAATCACAAATATAGACCCTGGTGCTTCAACTGCATTGTGTATTGTGTTCTCTGCGATGACTGTACCTGCCTCTTTGGCAGTTTTTCTTTCTAAGCTATTTCAGAATGCTCCCTGACTGCGTGGCTGCTCTTCTGTCAAACCTTCATGTCTTAGTCACTGTTTTTGCAAGAAGAGGTCCTGTGTGTGGCTGGTTGATGGGTAACCAAACAATCCGTCACTTACTAGTTCCACTGCAATGACACTTAACTAACTTGTAAACAGAGCTCGGATCCTGACTAGTTATGTTGTTTACTGTGATAACATGCTGCCACTTTTAAAATGTATTTAATTGCATTATGAAATCGACCTTTTTCTTTGCTGAGTGAAGTTACCTGACTATCAACATACACCTTTTCTATTCAGGACAGAAAGAAGAATTAATTCTCATTCATTCATCCATTCATTATCTTCAGCTTAATCCTCTCGGGTTGCAGGAGGGGGTTCCTGATGCCCATCCAGTGGAGAACGTTTTGTGTGCTGGGCAGGTACACCCAGGACAGGGCGCCAATCTATTGCTGGGCACACACATGGACATGGTGGACACGGGGAGAACATAGAAACTCTACCCATATTGGGATTTGAACCTGGATCCCTAGCACCGAGAGGTGAACGGGCTAACCACTAATCCACCCTGACGCCCAAAATTAATTAGTAGAATCACCTTGTTTTTCTGTCCTTTGTTTTGGTTGACTTTTTTATATTATGTTCCCCCCCCCAGCGTTCTGGATCTAGGTTAGAATCCAATCTGGGTGGAGTTTCCATTATCTCCCTGTGTCCGCATGAGTTTCTTCCGGGTTCTACATTTTCCTCCCACAGTCCAAATGTATTCATAGATTTGCACCCTGTCTTGGGTGTACCTCTCCAGTTCCCGAAATGTTTTGCTGTGGATGGGCACCCCTGACACTCCAGTATAACATACAGTGGAAGATAATGGATGGAAAAACTTGCACATGAGTAATTAGAATTTGAATCCCAATCTGGGTGGAGTTTCCATTTTCTCCCTGCGTTTCCTCCGGGTTCATCCATTATCTTCCGCTTTATCTTCTACTACGGCCGTGGTGGTGGGGGGGGGGTGTTCCTCATGGCCATCCAGCAGAGAAGGTTTCGGGTGCTGAGCAGATACACGCAGGTCAGGGCACCAATCTATCACTGAACACACATTCACTCACACACTCACACTCTATATGGGGCAATTTGAAGGATTCAATTGACCTTGATCCATGTTTTTGCCCCGTGGGAGGAAACTGGAGAACCCAGAGGAAACCCACACGGACACGGGGAGAACATGCAAACTCCACCCAGATTGGTGCTTAGAGGAGAACATGCTAACCACAAGGCGAGCAGCTCTGCGAATTGAAAACAAATTACACTCACACACACACTCGCCCGCACGCCCTTTTTTAAATCACAAAAGCCTCCGCGCGATTGGCTAATCGAGTTCGCCGACCACCACGAGGGCCAATCGGAGCGTAGGACACTGCTTGGGGGCGGGGCAGATTCAAAAGGCAGCGGTCGGAGGGGGCGGGGCTTGGTCATGCAGGGCGCATCTTTCTTACAGGGAGCTGAAGCCCGTCACTAACTCGCTGCCTCCGAACTCCGGCTCTCTCCCGCTGAGCCAAGGCTCAGTCTCAGCAGCGCTCCCCGTTCTCCTCCCTGACTCCCTCAGCTCACCTGCTCCGGTATAAGCCCCCCGCAGCGGCACCTGGCTGCAGTCCGCTAGCTGTAGCCTTAGCCGCGGCTACCTGCTGCCGCCGCCACTGCTGCCACCACCACCACCACCACCACTACTACTACTGCTGCCACCGTGCTGCTGCTGCCGCTTTGTGTTTGTTGCTCGCAGTACCACCTGAAACACACATCTCTGATGGTGTAGAGCAGGACCCAAGGTAAGTCCCCTCACTGCACACCGCACCTCTGCGTCAGCGGCACGTCCCACTGCACCAGCCCGCCTGCTGCCTCTCAGAGCCGGGAGCCGCTCGTGATTAGCGGCTCGTGCTGCAATTAGCCTGTTAATCAGCGACTGTTAGCCGTAGCATCATTTAGCATCACACAGGGATGCCCCCCCCCCTCTGCCTGGTCCACGCACAATAGAACCGTCTCTTGTCTCCTGTCACTGAGTGGCAGCGTTTAAATTCATCCTGAAGTTTGCATTTTTGCCCCTATATTCAGGTGACAGGCTGATCTGGGTGTTTTTGGGATATGCGCACTGCACACCGGCTTGTTTTTGGTTGATTGTGGTGTGAAATCTGCACACGTGCCTCGTTTGGTTACACGCCTTATTTGGAAGGACACTGTAGCCGTGTTTACATTGATCACGTGACCCCATGACCGCTTTGCAACCCTTACTGTAACTGGTATCTAACCTCATTATCTCGTGCTTAATCCTAGGAACTAGGGTTGTGGGTGGAGGCAGGGATTGAGGGGTTCTTTGGTTCCCATGCCCATCCACATTTTGGGGTTTGCATTTAGAGTTCTATTCAGGTGACAGGCTGATTTGTGTGTTTTTGGGCTCTGCGCACTGCACACCGGCTTGTTTTTGGTTCATTGTGTTAAATCTGCACACGTGTCTCCCGCCTTATTTGGAAGGACACTGTAGCCGTGTTTACATTGATCACGTGACCCCATGACCGCTTTGCTACGCTTACTGAAACTGGTGTCACATCTCATTATCTCACCCTTAGTCCCATGAGCTAGGGTTGTGGGTGGAGGCAGGGATTGAGGGGTTCTTTGGTTCCCATCAACATCCACATTTTAGGGTTTGCATTTAGAGTTCTATTCAGGTGACAGGCTGATCTTCGTGCTTTTTGGGCTCTGCTCTCTGCACACTGGCTTATTATTGTTTCATTGTGGTGTAAAATCAGTAAAGTGGTAGAAGTAGTCATGTGGTATAGACACCTTATTCGGAAGGACACTGTACCCGTGTTTACATTGATCACGTGACCGTTTTGCAACCCTTACTGTAACTGATATCTAACCTCATTATCTCGTGCTTAATCCTAGGAACTAGGGTTGTGGGTGGAGGCAGGGATTGAGGGGTTCGTGGGTTCCCATCAACATCCACATTTTAGGGTTTGCATTTAGAGTTCTATTCAGGTGACAGGCTGATCTTCGTGCTTTTTGGGCTCTGCTCGCTGCACACTGGCTTATTATTGTTTCATTGTGGTGTAAAATCAGTAAAGTAGTAGAAGTAGTCATGTGGTATAGACACCTTTTTTGGAAGGACACTTGTTTACACCGTGTTTACATTGATCACGTGACCGCTTTGCAACCCTTACTGTAACTGACATCTAACCTTCCGCTTTATCCTCTATTAGGGTCGCGGAGGGGGGGTTCCCCATGCACATCCAGGGGAGAACGTTTCGGGTGCTGGGCAGATAAACCCAGGACAGGGCGCCAATCTATCACTGGGCACACACTCACTCACACACACTCTATATGGGGCAATTTGGAGAATTCAATTGACTTGATCCATGTTTTTGGACTGTGGGAGGAAACCGGAGAACCCGGAGAAATCCACACAGACACGGGGAGAACATGGAAACTCCACCCAGATGGGGATTCGAACTGGGAATCCCTAGCGCTGAGAGGCGAACGTGCTAACCACTAAGCCACCGTGCCATCCCTAACCTCATTATTTCGTGCTTAATCCTAGGAACTAGGGTTGTGGGTGGAGGGAGGGATTGAGGGGTTCTTTGGTTCCCACGCCCATCCACGTTTTAGGGTTTGATTTAGAATTCTATTCAGGTGACTTTCTACACAGCTGATCTGTGTGTTTTTGGTGTCCGCTCAGTGTTCATTGCATGTTTTTGTTTCATGTTTTTGTTTCATTCATGTGTTAAATCAGTAAAGTAGTAGAAGTAGTCATGTGGCATGGACACCGTATTTGGAAGTGCATTGTACCCGTGTTGACATTGATCTCGTGACCCCATGACCGCTTTGCAACCCTTACTGTAACCGAACTAGGGTTGTGGGTGAAGGGAGGGATTAAGGGGTTCCTATGCCCATTTTGGGGTGCCGGGCAGATCCACCCAGGGCACACGCGCACTAGACTAAAAATTAGCAATTAAAATCTTGGGAGTGGAACCTGGCTGAAGAATGGGGTTTTTGTAAAAATCTGACCGCTTTTTCCCCCACACACGACTCTTAACCTGCACAACAGGACATTTATACGAAAATTATGTTAATGTTGTTCTGGACAGCCATCGAGAAATTCATTCATTTGTTTTGGTTTATTTTTTTGGTTTACTAAGCTAAATAATGATGGCGGGAGATCCACAGCTCATTGTTTCTAACAGACCTAATATACAGTGGAAGTAACTTAGTTACTTTATCACAACTGAGGCCTGAATAGTGCATTTATTTAGCTTTCAGAGCATCTTACTCATTTGTAACCGTTTGTGCAGATGCTGCGTCAGATTTAGACGACCTTTCGTATAATATTATAATAATGTCTATTTTATATTACCTCAATCTTCTACACTCTGTACTCCTCAAGGTGTTTTACACAGAGTATTTTATGTCTATGCAATCCGCCTATGTAACCTGTAGAGCTGTTATGTTGAAATTATGAAGATAAACGTAGACGGCAGAACGTGACCCGTCGCTCTGCTTTGCTTTGTGAACTTTAACAGTGTTTCCCAATCCTGCTCCTGATGCAGCACTGTGCTTTTTCCATGTTCCCGACATCCCCAATCAAGCTAATCAGCTCATTAGTAATCTGTTGTAATGTTGAAGTGGATGCTTAAACTGGAAAAGGGTGCAAGGCAGTGGGACTGAGAATCAATCACTGCAAAGTAGCTCTTATCTGAGAGTGAGCTACAGAAAACATGATGTACACGACTGCCTGCCAATCATCTGACTGACTAAATGTTTTATTCATGTTTCAAGATCAGAATGTAATAGAGTTTTTGGTGTTTAATCTGATGTCTGTCTTTTATACCGTTAGTATTATTCCCTGCAACAAAGATCTAATTGTATAATACAAGCTAGACTTTAAACTTCCAGCCGTCTCTGTGTTCATGTGTTGAGTACTTTATTTACTTTAGGTATTAAATTAAGAAATAACCTTGTTTTCTCGTGGCCTTGGTGTTTTAAGGCTTATTTTTAATCGTTTTATTGTACTTTATATATCGGTCCTGACCCTGAACCCCTCATTTGTGCTTTATACTGTGTGCTATATTTATGGACACGGTTAGTTTAAAAGGGATACGACTGGGTTTATCATGAAGCACTTCCTTTTTAAGTTGTTTGCATTTTTGTTGATTGTTTTTCGGATCTTCTGGTGATTCCCTAAATCTTCTTGTTTTATTGAAGTTTAACTGGCGCTGCTAAATCAGATCATAAGCGTGTCATTGTGTTCCAGTCCATTCAGTGTGCAGTAGACACAGGCTTGATTGTATGGTGGCCACCTGCCACTGTGTTGCACCACGACCAAATAGAGCTCTAGGCAGCGTGTGATTGGAGGAGCACCCCCCCTCCTCTTAAAACACACACACTGACTCCTCAGCCAAGGCCTGTGTCTTAGAATACATAACAGCTCAGTCATAGTGAGTGAGTGCACTTAGCGTGTTCTCTAAATGGACTGGTCTATTCATTTGCTTTCTGAGTGCTGCTTGTGTTTTTTTTTTTCATGTAGTAAGTTTTAAAGCATCTTAAACTTGCGAGTTATGATTCCTGAAGATGTAAAGCCTATGTGTTATTGGATTTATTGGTTACCTTCTTGTAAAACTCTGGGGGTATTTGTTGACTTTGGCTTTGCAGGGTAATGAAATCAGCTTATTGCTTTGTAAGCTATCGCACGATTCTACAATTCAAGAACGGGCTGAAGGTTTGCAGTCGGCTTTGTTAACTAAATGACATCAGACATCAGACACAGAAACTGAGACAGTTCTAAACTTTGATTCTCGTTGATTTTTGAACAACCCAACGATAAACACTGCCTGTCTAAAAGAATCGTCACCAAGTAGCCACCTGGATTTAGCTCTGTTCTGGGGCTGCTGCAGTTGGTCAGGTTTGGGTTTAGCAAAGTTCTGTGCCCAAAGAATGAGGTCAGCTGACCTAAATATATTGAACTAGGTTTTTTTAATCAATGGATGTTTTTTTCCCTGATGACAGACGTGTATTCTGATGCCAGGGTTCATCAGGCTTAAATTATGTAAGAGTGGTTCAGGAGGCATGATAATATAATAATAATATAATTCATTCATTCATTCATTCATTCATTATCTCCCGCTTTATCCTCTATTAGGGTCGCGGTGGGGTTCCTCATGCCCATCCAGGGGAGAACGTCTTTTCATTTATTTATATGTTTTACAGAAAGTGTGTTTTTATATGATTTACAGAAAGTGTGAAGTAATTGGTTAAACAAAATAATTTATGAAGGTAGACTCAGGAAAATTAACAAGGCTGCTCAAACTTTTGCACCCCACTGTATGATGTTCTAATTGTATTTGCAATGTGGGGAATGATGGTGTATCATGTTAATCACAGGACTGATCATACTGATGTTGAAGTAACATGCTTTTGATTATCATTTAATTTATGACTTTTTTTCTGTAAATGGATGTTGGTTTATAGAGGAAAATTGATTCCTTTTTTTTTTTTTTTTACATAAATGAATGAAGAACGTAGGTTTATCACCTGGGAAGCAGTAGGAATGCTTTTTCCTTTTAACTGAGATTTGTGGCTCTTGCATTTTCTAGGTGAAACCCCAGAAGTGCTGTGTGTAGCTTTTTTTTGCCATCTGCTTGTATTTGCTTAATTTCTGCACAACTTGTAAATACAGTAATTCATTAAATTCGAGTTTGCTCAGTCTTATTTTATGCATCCCTCAACAATGCTAGTGTTTATTCGGCATGGCCATTAGTTTTACAATGGAATCTTGACATTGCTTGCTTCTACAAATGTTGTTGATTTGGATGTCATTCAGAGATATCCATTAGCTGTTGCTGGGCAGTGTGAGCTTTGTGGGCAAAGTGCTGGACTCTGGAGCAGAATAGTAATTGCTGTGCGTTTGAGAAAGTTCCATCATTATCATCATCATCATCATAACTCCTTCATTATAGCTCCTATTTCATACTCAAGGTTGCTTTACAAAGGATGGTAATCAGGTTAAATCACTACACACATTCGGAATGTTAAGTTGTACAGACGGCCTACTAGTGGCACAGACAAACTTTCAAGGAGGATGGTGAAGAACAGAGCCAAAGACATGTAGCACATGTTCCACAGCGTGGAGGCATGCCACCGAAAGATCTGCCCCTAGCAGCAACCAAACCAATTGAAATTTTGTGACCCGCATCAGATGCTCCAAGTGTCTGAGTAGGGCAGGGACGATGCAGAAGGTCGAATGAATATGGGGGTGCTAGTGCATGTAAAGATTTAAATGTCAATAGGAGTCATTTAAACTGCTGAATGTGGACTGAGATTAGTTACTAGTGGAACTGAACCCGGATCAGAGTGCTGGAAACTGCTACCCTCAGGTTTGAATCCCAATCTGGGTGGAGTTTCCATGTTCTCCCCGTGTTCGCGTGGGTTTCCTCCGGGTTCTCCAGTTTCTTCCCACAGTCCAAAAACATGGATCAAGATCAATTGAGTTCTCCAAATTGCCCCATATAGAGTGTATAGAGTTTTTCCTCTTTGGGGCATAGAACACTGTAAAGCTGTTTTTAAAACAGTGTATTACTGTAAATAGTGCTATATTTATGTCCATTATATCGTGTGTGTGTGTGTGTGTGTGTGTGTGTGTGTGTATGTTCGTTCCCTATAAAAATACTTTGATTAGCATTTACTCACTGTGGAAGATTATATACATTTTCTAACTAACAAGAAGCAGCTTAAAATGCTTCATTTTTATCCCTGCGCTGCTCGGACTCTACTGACTCCTTTTAAGAATCATCTTAAAACGTGGGCGACGCGGTGGCTTAGTGGTTAGCATGTTCTCCTCTCAGCACTAGGGATTTCCGGTTCGAATCCCCATCTGGGTGGAGTTTTCATGTTCTCCCCGTGTCCGCGTGGGTTTCCTCCAGGTTCTCCGGTTTCCTCCCACAGTCCAAAAACATGGATCAAGGTTAATTGAATTCTTCAAATTGCCCCATATAGAGTGTGTCTGTGAGTAAGTGTGTGCCCAATGATCGATTGGCGCCCTGTTTTGGGTGTATCTGCCCAGCGCCCGAAACGTTCTCCCCTGGATGGGCATGGGGAACCCCCCCACGACCCTTACATAGGATAAAGTGGAAGATAATGGATGAATCTTAAAACGTTTTTATTCAGAGAGGCTTTTAGTTAATCTTTGTTTATTCCTCATTTTATTTTTATTTCCTGCACTGTGTAAAGCACTTTGTGCTACTGTATCTGTCAAAGGTGCTATTAAAATAAAGCTTGCTTACTTACTTATTTCAGCAATCTGTGCTGAGCCATCAACCGTGCACCCAGCAGCTTGATTTAGGGCGTGGTGTTGTGTCTTTGCTATGGTGACATCATAAGAAACACAAAGAGCTTGGTGTATACTGACTTTAGTTGCTATTTTGACCAATTACGCCTGAATTAACGTTTAACGTTCACCATTTGCAGGAACCATGAATATTATAGGCTGGTAAATACGTAAACGTGATCTTTTTAAAACAACAGATTGATTTATTATCAGTGTTGATTGATAAAGACTCTCTCACACGTTCAGTTGGGCAGTGTTCAAGCACAAATGCCAGAGATAATAATGCCTCATAACTCTAACCTTTTTACAAACTGGCATCAGTCCAGAGAAAGCTGTACTGCACACTCCCATGCAAAAAAAAAAAAAGGAAAAAAAAAAAAAAAAAAACCTGGCCCACTCCCAATACAACACTAAGGCTTTTTGGTCTTAACAGCAAATCATTTGTCAGTTAATTAGCCTGAATTAAACTGCGCTAAATCAGAACTTGTCACGTCATAATAAGTGTGAGTTGGAAAAATTCATAGCGGCATCATAAAAGAGAGAGCGCCCTTTTATTTTTTACCCCTGCGTGCAAGATCACAAGAGTCAGAAGTAATAAAATAACAATGCAAGGCACCTCGTTGTGGTGTAGCGCAGCTCGTGTTATGTTCATCTTAACGCGTTTGCAGATACGCAGATGTATAGATTAACAGTGGCATCTAGAAATACCACACGGCACACATTTGACATTTCACACGCTCTCAGCTTCGTGACTGATTGTGTCAGCACCGGGCAGTGGACGCAGGTCTGAGCTTTGAATGGAGGTGGATATGAGTTTACTTTAAATATGGGTTTGATGTTTGTGTAATGTTGAGGTTTAGTAAAATAGTAAAATGCAGTAAAACGCCGGGTATTTCACACCCAGGCCTTTGGTAATGCACGTCTGGCTAAAAAATTTATGGCTAAAAAAAACATCTTAGAAATGCAGTATGTAGAGCTGTTGCATCTTATCATCTTATTACTGTACTAAACATTGTATTAAACTGACGATTCCTTTGCTGTGTTAGTATTATTATTATTATTATCTTAGTATTATTAAACATCTTATTATGCACAAATGCAGCATATAGAGCCTTTGCATCTTATTATTATGTTATTATTATTATTATTATTATTCAACATCTTATTATGCAGAAATGCAGTATATAGAGCATTTGCATCTTATTATTATCTTATTATTATTATTATTATTAAACGTCTTATTATGCAGAAATGCAGTATATAGAGCCTTTGCATCTTATTATTATTCTTATTATTCTTATTATTAAACGTCTTATTATGCAGAAATGCAGTATATAGAGCCTTTGCATCTTATTATTATTATTATTAAACGTCTTATTATGCAGAAATGCAGTATATAGAGCCTTTGCATCTTATTATTATTCTTATTATTCTTATTATTAAACGTCTTATTATGCAGAAATGCAGTATATAGAGCCTTTGCATCTTATTATTATTATTATTATTAAACGTCTTATTATGCAGAAATGCAGTATATAGAGCCTTAGCATCTTATTATTATTATTATTATTATTATTATTATTAAACGTCTTATTATGCAGAATTGCAGTATATAGAGCCTTTGCATCTTATTATTATTATTATTATTATTAAACGTCTTATTATGCAGCATTGCAGTATATAGAGCCTTTGCATCTTATTATTATTATTATTATTAAACGTCTTATTATGCAGCATTGCAGTATATAGAGCCATTGCGTCACACATACTGTAGAGAATGCTAGAATAAAAATAGATGCTAAATTAATATTGCAATATTATTTTGGAAAATATCCAATAGGCCGACATGGTGGCTTAGCGGTTAGCACGTTCAGCGTTAGCAGCTATCTCTATCTCCACGCCACGTTCCTGTGTAGAATTTCCTCTGAATAAAAGCTCTGGAGAACTCAATCTGTCTACCTCATATAAAAGGCCAG
Source organism: Corydoras maculifer (assembly GCA_019802435.1). Taxonomy (NCBI): domain Eukaryota; kingdom Metazoa; phylum Chordata; class Actinopteri; order Siluriformes; family Callichthyidae; genus Corydoras; species Corydoras maculifer. The sequence goes on along the minus strand of JAFMOD010000550.1, from coordinate 471,285 downwards.
TGCAGCGTTAGGATAACCGCTCTCTCTCTCGCTCTCGCTCTCTCTCGCTCTCTCTCTCTCTCTCTCTAGTACTGGGATAAGATGTGGTGAAATAATGTCTCGCTTCTTTGTGAATTGGAAAGCGGCAGTGGCACAGCATTTGAAGGCATCTATTAGTAATCGTTCCCAACTGGCTCGAGGGCATGAAGACATCTCGTGATCCCACAGAGAGAACTTGTTTGAGCTGTTAAGCAAAACCAGTGTCAGACACACACACTTTCTTCCTCACAGCTGTGCTTAGTTTTTCCTCTGCTAAAGAGATCTAATGTGTGGGAATCATTTTTCTTCACTACCCTTTGTGCTCTGCTCCAGAAACCAGAATCTGCTTTGCACCCCCCCCCTTTCTTTGCTCTGCTTCCTGCTATTAAATCTTGAACAAACCAAAATCCAGCCCTAATTTACACTTGGCCTGTCTGGCCGTCGGTCCGCTTAGCCCGGAGTTCCCGCAGAAGCACATCAGCCGGCGTTAGGGCTTGCTATAAGAATGTGACGCTGCTTAGTGTTGGCTTTCTCTCCATGCATCATTTTATCTGCTGCAGTCCCGCTTTCCTGGCTCGCCTCGAGAAGCCTTGGGGAAATGGTGACAGAACAGAAGTAATCTGGTTAGTGTTTTTGGCATGGCGTGAATCCATCTTTTGAGCCAGAGTGTGCTCAGAGTTTACCCAAGAGGGCAATTTGGAGCGGCTGCTGCCAGATCCTCTGTCAAGCAGTCACAGGCAGAGTGCAGTAAATAATGCGTTTGTAAATGGAGGTACTTTCCTATGAAGTGTCGGGCAATCGGGACGGAGGTCCCATGCGAAAGCCGCTGTGTGTAATGGAGTTGATTTGTCAATACTCAGACTGGATTTCCATGCGCTTGAATATACAGTGGGGGAAAAAAAGTATTGTTAGTCACCAATTGTGCTTGTTTTCCCACTTAAAAAGATGAGAGAGGCCTGTAATTGACAACATAGGTCGACCTCAACTATGGCTAGGGCTGCAACTAACTATTATTTTGATAATCGATTAATCGGTCGAGGGCGGCACGGTGGCTTAGTGGTTGGCACGTTCGCCTCTCAGCACTAGGGATTCCCGGTTCGAATCCCCATCTGGGTGGAGTTTCCATGTTCTCCCCGTGTCTGTGTGGGTTTCCTCCGGGTTCTCCGGTTTCCTCCCACAGTCCAAAAACATGGATCAAGTCAATTGAATTCTCAAAATTGCCCCATATAGAGTATGTCTGTGAGTGAGTGTGTGCCCAGTGATAGATTGGCGCCCTGTCCTGGGTCTATCTGCCCAGCGTCTGAAACGTTCTCCCCTGGATGGGCATGGGGAACCCCACCGCGACCCTAATAGAGGATAAAGCGGAAGAGAATGAATGAATGAATGATTAATCGGTCGATTATTTTTTCGATTAATCGAAAAAATTAAAATCAAAAAATTTTTTCCCCATGTCTTTACATTTAGTCATTCAGCAGACACTTTTATCCAAAGTGACTTACAAATGAGAACGCCACAAGTCAGTAGTTGAAGAAAACCAGCCACACTGTAGAATTATTAAGCAGGTCAATAAATGTCTGGTTTCATTTACAGTATGAGTTTAAGGCATCCAATTAGCCCCAAGAGCAAATAAACACAACTCTTACACACACACTGACACAATATTTATCATTATGTGTAAAAAATACTAAATTACACAAATTTGACTTGCTGTAATACTTAACGTAATTCCCCTCTAAAAGCAATTCATCCTAACTCACTCCCATAGAGGGCAGTGTCTTCACTGATATTTTGTCAGAAAATTAAATCGTGAAGCTTGATCATTAATTATCACCATTGTGTACAAGCTGCATGTATTTGTAAAGCACATGTAAACACTGCTTAAGCTAATTAAATGAAAATATGAAGTAACAGACATTCTCCATCACTGTTATTATTCAGAACAACCAAAAACAGCATGAAGCTGCTCTACCGGTCTAATAGTGTTACGCTGCACTGTTACGTTGACTCACTATCCTCTACTAGGGTCCATCCATTATCTTCCCCTTTATCCTATGTTAGGGTCGCGGGGGGGGGTTCCCCATGCCCATACAGGGGAGAACGTTTCAACCGGAGAACCCGGAGGAAACCCACGTGGACACGGGGAGAACATGGAGACTCCACCCAAAATGGGATTCGAACCGGGAATCCCTAGCGCTGAGAGGAGAACATGCTAACCACTAAGCCACCTGCCGCCCCTGTTCTGAAGTCGAAAGTCTGTAAACAATGGTAACCTGAGGAGCATCTGTATAGCCATATGTATTCCAGTCTATTTATGTGTTCTATGTACCCAGTGGAAATGACCTCATACCCGACTTTTCCATAGTCATTGTTTAAAATACAGAAAACTCAAGCGATTTTTGTTATACAGTGCGTTCATGTGAGCACGTTTAAAGCAGCTGTGCACATACAGAGTGATGCCTACAGGACCTGGGAAACATTAGGCAGTGGTTTGCGACCATGTCTACAGATCCGCTACATTAGTGAGTGTGATTGAAGTGATGAGACACTTAAAAGAGAAGCGATATGTAGTGAGGGCTTCAAATTTGGGACTGATTAGGTTCCCCCTGGGGCGGAACGTGGTTAGCATGTCAGTCTCTCAGCTCTTGGGATCCATTCATTTTTTTTTTCCACAGTTCAAAAACATAGACACCAAACAAGGTTAATTGGCTGCTATCAATTGCCCCTATATAGTCTGTGTATGTTACTGACTGAGTTACAGCCCAGTCATAGATTGGCACCCTGTTCTCCCCTGAATGGGCATGCGGACCCTTCCCCCAAGGTTCCCATGACTCTGTAGTTGGTATATACAAACAATAATGAGCCTAAATTTAGATTTCAGGTACTGAACTAACAATCTCACATTTCAGTTCTGTATCCTTTTATCTTTGGTTGAACCAAACATGCCGAACAGCCGAATTAGCTTGATTTAATCCGCGTCATCAGCTTTAATATTGCAGATTAGGGGTGTGAATCTCTCAGTGTCTGGTGATTCGATTTGATTTTTGAGGTCACGATTCGATTCAGAATCGCTTTTTCAGTTCAAATGCTCTTTAAATTTTGTTTACATTTTGTGATTTAAAAAGATGAAATGATGATGTGAACAAATAGAACATTTAATTAAAACAATCCTTTCAGGTTCCGTCCTGTATCAAATCTTTTTGCATCATTTTATATTTATATAAAAATAGGATTGCACTAAATTAAAATGAGCAGTGTTCGGTTAGCTGAGCTGCCTGGCTTTTTCTTAGATAAAAACATCCATCAATAAACAAATAATTCTAAATATATTAATATCAAAGTTTACCATGGTGCATTAACCTTTAATCCAAACTAAAATCCAGACTTTACAGTCAGAGTGACTTTATTCATTCATTCATTATCTTCCGCTTTATCCTCTAGTAGGGTCGCGGTGGGGTTCCCCATGCCCATTCAGGGAAGAACGTCTCAGGCGCTGGGCAAATAGACCCAGGACAGGATGCCAATCTGTCGCTGGGCACACACTCACTCACAAACACACTCTATATGGGGCAATTTGGAGAACTCAATTGACTTGATCCATGTTTTTGGACTGTGGGAGGAAACCGGAGTACATTTATTCATTCATTCATTATCTCCCGCTTTATCCTCTATTAGGGTCGCGGTGGGGTTCCCCATGCCCATCCAGGGGAAAACGTCTCGGGCGCTGGGCAGACAGACCCAGGACAGGGCGCCAATTCATCGCTGCGTAGTACATTTAGATTCTGCAAATCTTTAAAACTTAACATTAAAAGTAAAATAAAATCCATACTTCAGTCTTTTTAACTATATTGCACCAACATTCGCTACATTTTCAAAACGTAACCTTTTACTTTTACACTCCTTTGAAACAGTTGTGCTCATGTCGAGCTCTCTGTTCCTGGCTTTAAAAGCCACACACTGCTCTCCCCCTGCTCCATGCTTCCCGCTAGCATGACCTAGCATGCTAGTAAACTACAACAGGAGCTGGTTAACAAGCGTGCAGTACAGTGGCCTAGCGGATACGTAATGCAATATGCAGCACGCTCGGCAGGGGGCGCCAAAATAAAACTTAAACGCGTTTTTAAAAAAATTGATTCTTGGGCATTTTGAATTGCTACGAATCGCGATTTATTTTGCAATTTTTTATTTATTTATTAATTTTTCTTCCCCAGCACCCCTATTGCAGTAACAGTCAGATCAGTACAGGTGAAGTAGGAAACACGACAAAATGAGAGTCCTGGCATTTCCCTCACACTCTATATGGGGAAATTTAAAGAACTCAATTGACCTTGATCCATGTTTTTTTGGCTTTGGGAAGAAACCAGAGAACCCGGAGGAAACCCACATGGACAGGGGAATAACATGGGAACTCCACCCAGAATGGGATTAGAACCGGGAATCCCTAGTGATAGGCGAACGTACTAACCACTAACCACCGTGCTGCCCTCCCTTATAAACATCCATCCATTCATTGTCTTCCGCTTTATCCTCTATTAGGGTCGCGGTTGGGTTCCCCATGCCCATCCGCTGGGCAGAAACACCCAGGACAGGGCGCCAACCTATCGCTGGGCACGCACTCTATATGGGGCAATTTATAGAATTGACCTTGATTTCATGTTTTTGGACTGTGGGAGGAAACCGGAGAACCCGGAGGAAACCCACATGAACACGGGGAGGACATGGAAGCTCCACCCAGATTGGGATAAACAATGTGTGTGAAATCTGACTGGTTTAACTAGTCCTTTAATTTGGCGATGTGTTCCATCACCACCTGTAGCATTTCAGCGCCGCTCCTTTTAATCATTGCCTTTTCTTCAGATTGTAGGGAGGCGGTACCTGCATAGCGAGCCGCATCAAGCGAAGTTTGTTGTGGTGCTCTCCACGGCAGTCTCCTTTCAGAGCAACTCTTGATAATGCATTCAATTGCTGTGTACTCATTAAATTGAACAATCGACCAACACTTCATGACAGCACACACAGCAAGCCAGAGTTCTGCTCCTTCTCAGAAGCTGTTTTTGGTGTGTTACGGGTGCCAAAGGCAGGGTAATTGGCTTGCTTGTCTGTCGTTTTAAGAGATTCTGCTGACACTAAGGGCAACCTGGCAGAAATGAGACGAGCTGGCTTTTTCCCCCGCCTGACACGAGCAGCATCACTGCAAGCAATGCAGACAGATGAGACAGTTTTTCACACGAATAAAGATTTTCATCTTCCTTTTTAAAAAGCACTGCGCGTAGAACACACCACACACACACACACACACACACACTCCCTGATCGTTAGTAACTCATCATTAATAAGCAAGACATCAGGAATGGTGGTTTTAAACAGCACTGTAAGTAATGATCGGGAGCTGGTTTGATGTTTATGTAGTTTTGACACCCTGCAAAAAATGATTTCATGAAAGCTATGTTTATTACATTGATAGTATTTCATCATGCTGAGAACAATCTCACACTCTGATGTGTTTAATTGTAAGATCATGATGTGATTTATTTAACGTGTCTTTTGGGTCATTTTTAATTGGTGGTTGATGTGTCAGAGAATTAAAAAAAAATCTTTTCAATTCGCTTTATTATAGAATAATAATTAATAATAAAGACTACAAACATCTACATATTTGTATGTGCAAATACAATTTTCAATTTACAATCTGAATAGAGTTTCCATGTTCTCCCCGTGTCTGCATGGGTTTCCTCCGGGTTCTCCGGTTTCCTCCCAGATTCCAAAAACATGGATTAAGGTCAATTTAATTCTCCAAATTGCCCCATATAGAGTGTGTCTGTGTGAGTGAGTGTGTCCAGCGATAGATTGGTGCCCTCTACTGGATGTATCTACCCAGCGCCTGAGATGTTCTCCCCTGGATGGGCATGGGGAACCCCACCGCAACCCTTATAGAGGATAAAGCGGGAGATAATGAATGAATTAATGAAAATTGTATTGCATTAAAATTGTAAATAAATATTAAACATAAGAAACTGGGAACTGTTCCTGTGTTTTCTGGCTTATTCTTAGTAAAGTTAATTATTGCATTATTATCGTAATAATCGTGATTATTTCTCAGACAATAATCAGACCATTACAACCTCACATCCCTACAGTTTAATCTAAACACAGCTTGCTATAAACAGTAAAAAACGAATGGATGATAGTGTTGCTCATGTCCACACCAACAGCGTGTTTCTTGGGTGTTAAGATACATTGCAGTAAGGACTCTTAAATAACCCACATAATGTGTGAAGGTATATTTTTGCTGCTGTGCAGCTGCAATCATGGTGTAAAAGCAATAATTTAGCAGCTTTTACTCTGTATGTCTTTAACACTGTGCGGTGTGTAAGATGGATAATAGCATTTTGACATTGCATGATAAGCAGTGTTGGTTTTGCTCTTCAGTCTCCTGTAATCATCTGGGTACAGACAGCGTTTCTTATTTTCAGGGTTTGAAGGAAATGTTGAGGTCATTGCCTTTAGCCTGATTAGTTTATAGTAATACTAAATAATGTAGTATTACTATACTATCTAGGGCGGCACGGTGGCTTAGTGGTTGGCATGTTCGCTTCTCAGCGCTAGGGAATCTCGGTTCGAATCCCAATCTGAGTTCCTGTGTCCACGTGGGTTTCCTCCGGGTTCTCCGATTTCCTCCCACAGCCCAAAAACATGGATCAAGGTAAATTGAATTCTCCAAATTGCTCCATACAGAGTGTGTCTGAGTGAGTGAGTGTGCCCAGCGATAGGTTGGCGCCCTGACATGGCTCCCCTGGATGGGCATGGGGAACAACCCCCCCCCCCCGGTGATCCTAGTAGAGGATAAAGTGGAAGATAATGGATGGATACTTTTCATTCATTCATTATCTCCTGCTTTATCCTCTATTAGGGTCGCGGTGGGGTTCCCCATGCCCATCCAGGGGAGAACGACTTGGGCGCTGGGCAGACAGACCCAGGACAGGGTGTCAATCCATTGCTGGGCACACACTCACCCACACATACACTCTATATGGGGCAATTTTGAGAATTCGATTGACTTGATCCATGTTTTTGGACTGTTTGGTGCACTGTCCTGGGTCTATCTGCCCAGCGCCCGAAACGCTCTCCCCTGAGCATGGCGAACCCCCCCCCGCGACCCTAATGGAGGATAAAGCGGAAGATAATGAATGAATGAATGAATTACAGACTGTAGTACATATGTTCTCTTTGTGTTTGTAAGTCCCCTGTTGGTTCTGCGTTCTCTACTGGTCAGAAGCATCACAGAACATGTGATTTGACTGGTGGATTGTTTTCTGAAACACCTTAGTGACACTGCTGGGATAGGAATAATGCACCAACCCAATAATCCCTGCTCTGTGGTTCTGTGGGGTTCTGATCATTAGAACAGAGTAAAGGGGACGAACACAGTATGTACTGTAGAACACAAACAGATAAACTACAGTCTGGAACTGATGATTTATAATTATTTATATATATATATATATATATATATATATATATATATATATATATATATATGAGAGAGAGAGAGGTTTATGTAATATAAGGCTGTTTATTGATGTATGTTTCTTAATATGTACATATCAATTACATTGGCAAGTCAATAAGATTGCACTTTCTAATAAGGGAGTGGATTTCATTGATTTTCACACACGACCTAAGCTTTGTTTCTGCCTCTTCTCCTGCGATGACCTTTTTTTCCCCCTCCATCAGCTTAAATTGGGTTTATCTGGTTTGGTTGCATGAGGCAAAAATCCTCAAATGTGAATAGCAGGGCTACTCCAGGGCCAGGCTTGAGAACCACTGCCCTAGATGTTGACTTATTTTTAGCAGGTCACCGTTCTAACCGCATATGGGTCAGATTCAATTAAGTTACGCTGTGGTTAAAGTCAAATACGGTTAGCCATTGGTCTTCTATGACATTTTATCAAGTGATTTAGGTTTAAAGGCTTGTAGCCTGGGGCTCTGGGTTATATTGAGGATGTGTTCTGTTGCCTGATGGCTGGGCTTCATGCAAGAAGAATCAAACAGGCCTCTGCAAATTATAAGACCCTCACACAGATTACTACAAGATGTTGTCTCGGATCAGTCCCTTTGAGGCTGTCGTCCCTCTCGGAGGGAGGGGGGGGTGCTTGTAATTTTGCCTCAAAACCAAAGCAGATGTTGAGGAAGAAGGGTTGTATAGGATTGTTTGGACCTCTGAAGAACGAGGGATAGTAGCCCCGATCGAGCAGCTGTTTCTATTTGGTTTTGCGATCAGTGCTGCAGTCCGTCCGTTGTCTTGATGTCACTGCGACGAGTGAAAAGTAAGATGCCATCTTGTGGAAAACGAAGCCGTACCGGAATGTGGGGCAGAATGTGGCGCTGTCGATTAGCGCAGATATTTCCTGCTGTAATGACACGGCATATCGAGCTTTGAGCTCCATACGTGGGTTTCCTGAGGACCACGGTTTTATTGCTTGGATTGCGCCGTTGCCTGCTGCTACACATTTACAACCCCGTGAAATGGTTTCCAAATGTAATCTTTTTTTGGAAGTCTCAATACAAAAGGCTGCGTTTGCTTTCACCTGCGTTGTGAGGCCGGCCGCTTGGTGTTGTCCATTCGCGAGCGCATTAATAAAAGAAATGGAGAGGCAGGGAGATGTATTATTGAGGCCGTAGCTTTTGTTTTATACAGCAGCTTGGGCACAGCAGGTCACGGGGATATTTTATTGTGCTTGACATATGTTTTTTACCGACGCGCCCTGTAAACACACCGGCTCATTCATTTTAGCTAAACGTTTTACTGATGCTTTGTGCTGCGTGGGTGACTTAATGTTTTTTTTGTTTTGGTTTTTTTGTTTGGTCATTTATGCAGCTGCAAATCATAGACTAACAATTTTCCGTGTCAGATTCAGCAAGAGGTGGAAATCTTCTGACGAGAGCCCATTCGAGGCTTCCATAAATATAAGTCATTGTTTGGCTTTTTCACTGACACCTCAACTAAATGTAAATGATGATCAATACTCCATTAGTGATTGCCTATGGCCTGTGGCTACCACAGACTGGCAGGTCACACTGTAAGTGATTGATTGACCTCCTTGGCAACAATCGATACGGAAGATGGGGGTCTCAAATTCTGGACTCTACTGTATTGTCTGGATACACTGAAGAACGCTGTGAAGAAGGCTTTGCTGTTAGAAAGAGCATCACCTGCCTTCTCCTCTCAGGGAAACATGCACACATGCATATTTAGGCTTTAGCGCTGTGCGAGCGTAGTGGTGGGGGTGTTGGGCTATTAATCTAAAGGTTGTGGGTTCAAATCCTAGGTCCAATAATGTTAACATGGGTCGTTAAGCTAGGCTCATTGCTGCAAGGTGGTGATTTAAACAAATGGTTGCTAGACAGGGGTGACACGGTGGCTTAGTGGTTAGCATGTTCTCCTCTCAGTGCTAGGGATTCCTGGTTCGAATCCCAATCTGGGTGGAGTTTCATGTTCTTCCCGTGTCCACATGGGTTTCCTTCCACAGTCCAAAAACATGGTTCAAGGTCAATTGAATTGTCATGTGTATATATGTGTGTGTGTATATATGTGTGTGTGTATATATATATATATAGGCATGGTGGCTTAGTGGTTAGCACATTCGCCTTTCAGCGCTAGGGATTCCTGGTTCGAATCCCCATCTGGGTGGAGTTTCCATGTTCTCCCCGTGTCTGCGTGGGTTTCCTCCGGGTTCTCCGGTTTCCTCCCACAGTCCAAAAACATGGATCAAGTTAATTGATTTCTCAAAATTGCCCCATATAGAGTGTGTCTGTGTGAGTGAGTGTGTGCCCAGCGATGGATTGGCGCCCTGTCCTGGGTCTATCTGCCCAGCGCCCGAGACGTTCT